>JANSJX010000533.1:0-23132 GCA_026168455.1 Theocolax elegans | reverse complement strand
TTCAATAATTTTATTATTCATTATTAAATATTCCACGTTGAATTTGTGCCTCTAGACAGTACTTTATAAAAACACCTTCTACGAAGGTGTCAAAATTCGCAAGTATGGTTTTCAATCACACTTTCAAAAATGTTATCTGATAAAAAATTTTTAATTATTACTTCCATCCTATTTCTACTTATATTTTGTTTAAACTCCATAAGAAGTTTCTGCAATAGAAAGTACTGAAATCAAAGCGGAATAATCGACAAGTAATTTTAATTAAATATTTATATATTTTGCTTAAACTCCATAAAAAGTTTCTGCAATAGATAGTACTGAAATATAGAAGTATAATGTCTTGCGTTATTTTTTTAAATACAAGTTTTTCTTAGTAGTTTTGTAAAATAATTAATATTTCACTTAACTAAGTATATACAATCTACATGATTTTACCAATTAAAGTCGAATTTCCCTGGACTATGTTCAGCTTGTTTCAGCTCATTTCAAGCCGCAGACAGCTTGGAGACACTGCGCTATTGCAGTGGACTAGCTTTCAGCTGAGGTAGCTAAAATGGCTAAGTTTCCTTCTTCACTCATTTCTAGCCCGTCACCTTGGAGACACTGTTCTTATTGCAGTTGGAGCTAACTTTCAGCTTAAGGTAGCTAAAATGAGTCTTAATTTTCTGTTTCAGCTCATTTCAGCCGCAGACATCTGGAGACCACTGCTTATGCAGTGGAGCTAACTTTCAGCTTGAGGTAGCTAAAATGGCTTAAGTTTCCATGTTTCAGCTCATTTCACGTCGCAGATAGCTTGGAGACACTGTTCTTATCAGTGGAGCTAACTTTCAGCTTAGGTAGCTAAAATGAAGCTTAAGTTTCCTTATTCGCTCATTCTAGCCGGAGATAGCTGGAGACACTGTTCTTATTGCAGTGGAGCTAACTTTCAGCTTGAGTAGCTAAAAGAGCTTAAGTTTCCTATTGCTCATTTCTAGCGCCGGAGATGCTTGGAGACACTTTCTTATTGCAGTGGAGCTAACTTTCAGCTTGGGTAGCTAAAATGAGCTTAAGTTTCCATGTTTTAGCTCATTCAAGTCGCGACGCTAGGAGACACGTTCTTATTGCAGTGGAGCTAACTTTCAAGCTTAATATAGCTAAAGCTAAGTTTCCTTGTTTCAGCTCATTTCTAGCCGGAGATAGCTTGGAAACCTGCGCTTATTGCAGAGGACTAGCTTTCAGCTTGAGGTAGCTAAAATGAGCTTAAGTTTCCTTAATTCAGCTCATTTCTAGCTGCAGATAGCTGGAGACACTGTTCTTACTGCAGTGGAGCTAACTTTCAGCTTGAGGTAGCTAAAATGAGCTTAAGTTTCCATTTATTAGCTCATTCAAGTCGCAACAGCTTGGAGACACTGCGTTATTGCAGTGAGCTAGCTTTCAGCCTGAGGTAAGCTAAAATGAGCTTAAGTTTCCTGCTTCAGCTCATTTCTAGCCGCAGTCAGCTGGAGACACTGTTCTTATTGCAGTGGAGCTAACTTACAGCTTAAGGTAGCTAAAATGAGCTTAAGTTTTCCTGTTTTCCTCATTTCAGCCGCAGACATCTTGGAGACACTGCTCTTTTGCAGTGGAGCTAGCTTTCAGCTTGAGTAGCTAAAATGAGCTTAAGTTTCCTAAATTCAGCTCATTTCAAGCCGCAGACAGCTTGGAGACCTGCTCTTATTGCAGTGGAGCTAACATTCAGCTTAAGGTAGCTAAACTGAGCTTAAGTTTCCTGCTAGTGTTGTAACGTTTCCCAAAATCAATAATGTCATTTGCAATTGATATGAAAACGCCAAGTCGTCAAGTCCAGACTTTTGCTTCTTGCCGGCATCCGAAATATCAACACATAGACGGGTATCTTATAGTTGTCTCTAATCTATGGTATTTAATAACTGATTGCTGTCAAAAAAATCTTACGTGCTTAGGACCCTAGCTTCCACTGCTAGACAAATGGGAAAATTTTTAGTCTTATTCAGCTTGTTTCAGCTTGTTTCAGCTCATTCAAGCCGCAGACAGCTTGGAGACACTGCGCTTATTGCAGTGGAGCTAGCTTTCAGCTTGAGGTAGCTAAAATGAGCTTAAGTTTCCTTGCTTCAGCTCATTTCTAGCCGCAGTCAGCTGGAGACACTGTTCTTATGCAGTGGAGCTAACTTTCAGCTTAAGGTAGCTAAAATGAGCTTAAGTTTCCTTGTTTCAGCTCATTTCAAGCCGCACAGCTTGGAGACTGCTCTTATTGCAGTGGAGCTAGCTTTCAGCTTGAGGTAGCTAAAATGAGCTTAAGTTTCCTTAATTAGCTCATTTCAAGCCGCAGACAGCTTGGAGACACTGCTCTTATTGCAGTGGAGCTAACATTCAGCTTAAGGTAGCTAAAATGAGCTTAAGTTTCCTGCTATGTTGTAACGTTTCCCAAAATCAATAATGTCATTTGCAATTGATATGAAAACAGCAAGTCAGTCAAAGTCCAGACTTTTGCTTCTTGCCGGCATCCGAAATATCAACACATAGACGGGTAATCTTATAGTTGTCTCTAATCTATGGTATTTAATAACCTGATTGCTGTCAAAAAAATCTTACGTGCTTAGGACCCTAGCTTCCACTGCTAGACAAATGGGAAGAATATTTTTAGTCTTATTCAGCTTGTTTCAGCTTGTTTCAGCTCATTTCAAGCCGCAGACAGCTTGGAGACACTGCGCTTATTGCAGTGGAGCTAGCTTTCAGCTTGAGGTAGCTAAAATGAGCTTAAGTTTCCTTGCTTCAACTCATTTCTAGCCGCAGTCACCTTGGAGACACTGTTCTTATTGCAGTGGAGCTAACTTTCAGCTTAAGGTAGCTAAAATGAGCTTAAGTTTCCTTGTTTCAGCTCATTTCAAGCCGCAGACATCTTGAGACACTGCTCTTATTGCAGTGGAGCTAGCTTTCAGCTTGAGGTAGCTAAAATGAGCTTAAGTTTCCATGTTTTAGCTCATTTCAAGTCGCAGACAGCTAGGAGACACTGTTCTTATTGCAGTGGAGCTAACTTTCAGCTTAAGAGCTAAAATGAGCTTAAGTTTCCTTAATTCAGCTCATTTCTAGCCGGAGATGCTTGGAGACACTGTTCTTATTGCAGTGGAGCTAACTTCAGCTTGAGGTAGCTAAAATGAGCTTAAGTTTCCTTAATTCAGCTCATTTCTAGCCGGAGATAGCTTGGACACTGTTCTTATTGCAGTGGAGCTAACTTTCAGCTTGAGGTAGCTAAAATGAGCTTAAGTTTCCATGTTTTAGCTCATTTCAAGTCGCAGACAGCTAGGAGACACTGTTCTTTTGCAGTGGAGCTAACTTTCAGCTTAAGATAGCTAAAATGAGCTTAAGTTTCCTTGTTTCAGCTCATTTCTAGCCGGAGATAGCTTGGAACTGCGCTTATTGCAGAGGAGCTAGCTTTCAGCTTGAGTAGCTAAAATGAGCTTAAGTTTCCTTAATTCAGCTCATTTCTAGCTGAGATAGCTTGGAGACACTGTTCTTACTGCAGTGGGAGCTAACTTTCAGCTTGAGGTAGCTAAAATGAGCTTAAGTTTCCATTTATTAGCTCATTTCAAGTCGCAGACAGCTTGGAGACACTGCGCTTATTGCAGTGGAGCTAGCTTTCCAGCTTGAGGTAGCTAAAATGAGCTTAAGTTTCCTTGCTTCAGCTCATTTCTAGCCGCATCAGCTTGGAGACACTGTTCTTATTGCAGTGGAGCTAACTTACAGCTTAAGGTAGCTAAAATGAGCTTAAGTTTCCTTGTTTCAGCTCATTTCAAGCCGCAGACATCTTGGAGACACTGCTCTTATTGCAGTGGAGCTAGCTTTCAGCTTGAGGTAGCTAAAATGAGCTTAAGTTTCCTTAATTCAGCTCATTTCAAGCCGCAGACAGCTTGGAGACACTGCTCTTATTGCAGTGGAGCTAACATTCAGCTTAAGGTAGCTAAAATGAGCTTAAGTTTCCTGCTAGTGTTGTAACGTTCCCAAAATCAATAATGTCATTTGCAATTGATATGAAAACAGCAAGTCAGTCAAAGTCCCAGACTTTTGCTTCTTGCCGGCATCCGAAATATCAACACATAGACGGGTATCTTATAGTTGTCTCTAATCTATGGTATTTAATAACCTGATTGCTGTCAAAAAAATCTTACGTGCTTAGGACCCTAGCTTCCACTGCTAGACAAATGGGAAAATATTTTTAGTCTTATTCAGCTTGTTTCAGCTTGTTTCAGCTCATTTCAAGCCGCAGACAGCTTGGAGACACTGCGCTTATTGCAGTGGAGCTAGCTTTCAGCTTGAGGTAGCTAAAATGAGCTTAAGTTTCCTTGCTTCAACTCATTTCTAGCCGCAGTCACCTTGGAGACACTGTTCTTATTGCAGTGGAGCTAACTTTCAGCTTAAGGTAGCTAAAATGAGCTTAAGTTTCCTTGTTTCAGCTCATTTCAAGCCGCAGACATCTTGGAGACACTGCTCTTATTGCAGTGGAGCTAGCTTTCAGCTTGAGGTAGCTAAAATGAGCTTAAGTTTCCATGTTTTAGCTCATTTCAAGTCGCAGACAGCTAGGAGACACTGTTCTTATTGCAGTGGAGCTAACTTTCAGCTTAAGATAGCTAAAATGAGCTTAAGTTTCCTTAATTCAGCTCATTTCTAGCCGGAGATAGCTTGGAGACACTGTTCTTATTGCAGTGGAGCTAACTTTCAGCTTGAGGTAGCTAAAATGAGCTTAAGTTTCCTTAATTCAGCTCATTCTAGCCGGAGATAGCTTGGAGACACTGTTCTTATTGCAGTGGAGCTAACTTTCAGCTTGAGGTAGCTAAAATGAGCTTAAGTTTCCATGTTTTAGCTCATTTCAAGTCGCAGACAGCTAGGAGACACTGTTCTTATTGCAGTGGAGCTAACTTTCAGCTTAAGATAGCTAAAATGAGCTTAAGTTTCCTTGTTTCAGCTCATTTCTAGCCGGAGATAGCTTGGAAACTGCGCTTATTGCAGAGGAGCTAGCTTTCAGCTTGAGGTAGCTAAAATGAGCTTAAGTTTCCTTAATTCAGCTCATTTCTAGCTGGAGATAGCTTGGAGACACTGTTCTTACTGCAGTGGAGCTAACTTTCAGCTTGAGGTAGCTAAAATGAGCTTAAGTTTCCATTTATTAGCTCATTTCAAGTCGCAGACAGCTTGGAGACACTGCGCTTATTGCAGTGGAGCTAGCTTTCAGCTTGAGGTAGCTAAAATGAGCTTAAGTTTCCTTGCTTCAGCTCATTTCTAGCCGCAGTCAGCTTGGAGACACTGTTCTTATTGCAGTGGAGCTAACTTACAGCTTAAGGTAGCTAAAATGAGCTTAAGTTTCCTTGTTTCAGCTCATTTCAAGCCGCAGACATCTTGGAGACACTGCTCTTATTGCAGTGGAGCTAGCTTTCAGCTTGAGGTAGCTAAAATGAGCTTAAGTTTCCTTAATTCAGCTCATTTCAAGCCGCAGACAGCTTGGAGACACTGCTCTTATTGCAGTGGAGCTAACATTCAGCTTAAGGTAGCTAAAATGAGCTTAAGTTTCCTGCTAGTGTTGTAACGTTTCCCAAATCAATAATGTCATTTGCAATTGATATGAAAACAGCAAGTCAGTCAAAGTCCAGACTTTTGCTTCTTGCCGGCATCCGAAATATCAACACATAGACGGGTATCTTATAGTTGTCTCTAATCTATGGTATTTAATAACCTGATTGCTGTCAAAAAAATCTTACGTGCTTAGGACCCTAGCTTCCACTGCTAGACAAATGGGAAAATATTTTTAGTCTTATTCAGCTTGTTTCAGCTTGTTTCAGCTCATTTCAAGCCGCAGACAGCTTGGAGACACTGCGCTTATTGCAGTGGAGCTAGCTTTCAGCTTGAGGTAGCTAAAATGAGCTTAAGTTTCCTTGCTTCAGCTCATTTCTAGCCGCAGTCAGCTTGGAGACACTGTTCTTATTGCAGTGGAGCTAACTTTCAGCTTAAGGTAGCTAAAATGAGCTTAAGTTTCCTTGTTTCAGCTCATTTCAAGCCGCAGACATCTTGGAGACACTGCTCTTATTGCAGTGGAGCTAGCTTTCAGCTTGAGGTAGCTAAAATGAGCTTAAGTTTCCTTAATTCAGCTCATTTCAAGCCGCAGACAGCTTGGAGACACTGCTCTTATTGCAGTGGAGCTAACATTCAGCTTAAGGTAGCTAAAATGAGCTTAAGTTTCCTGCTAGTGTTGTAACGTTTCCCAAAATCAATAATGTCATTTGCAATTGATATGAAAACAGCAAGTCAGTCAAAGTCCAGACTTTTGCTTCTTGCCGGCATCCGAAATATCAACACATAGACGGGTATCTTATAGTTGTCTCTAATCTATGGTATTTAATAACCTGATTGCTGTCAAAAAAAATCTTACGTGCTTAGGACCCTAGCTTCCACTGCTAGACAAATGGGAAAATATTTTAGTCTTATTCAGCTTGTTTCAGCTTGTTTCAGCTCATTTCAAGCCGCAGACAGCTTGGAGACACTGCGCTTATTGCAGATGGAGCTAGCTTTCAGCTTGAGGTAGCTAAAATGAGCTTAAGTTTCCTTCATTCAGCTCATTTCTAGCTGGAGATCACCTTGGAGACACTGTTCTTACTTGCAGTGGAGCTAACTTTCAGCTTGAGGTAGCTAAAATGAGCTTAAGTTTCCTTTATTAGCTCATTTCAAGTCCGCAGACAGCTTGGAGACACTGCGCTTATTGCAGTGGAGCTAGCTTTCAGCTTGAGGTAGCTAAAATGAGCTTAAGTTTCCTTGCTTTCAGCTCATTTCTAAGCCGCAGTCAGCTAGGAGACACTGTTCTTATTGCAGTGGAGCTAACTTTCAGCTTAAGGTAGCTAAAATGAGCTTAAGTTTCCTTAGTTTCAGCTCATTTCTAAGCCGCAGACATCTTGGAGACACTGTCTTATTGCAGTGGAGCTAGCTTTCAGCTTGAGGTAGCTAAAATGAGCTTAAGTTTCCTTAATTCAGCTCATTTCAAGCCGCAGACAGCTTGGAGACACTGCTCTTATTGCAGTGGAGCTAACACTCAGCTTAAGGTAGCTAAAATGCGCTTAAGTTTCCTGCTAGTGTTGTAACGTTTCCCACAATCAATAATGTCATTTGCAATTGATATGAAAACAGCAAGTCAGTCAAAGTCCAGACTTTTGCTTCTTGCCGGCATCCGAAATATCAACACATAGACGGGTATCTATAGTTGTCTCTAATCTATGGTATTTAATCACCTGATTGCTGTCAAAAAATCTTACGTGCTTAGGACCCTAGCTTCCACTGCTAGACAAATGGGAAATATTTTTTAGTCTTATTCAGCTTGTTTCAGCTTGTTTCAGCTCATTTCAAGCCGCAGACAGCTTGGAGACACTGCGCTTATTGCAGTGGAGCTAGCTTTCAGCTTGAGGTAGCTAAAATGAGCTTAAGTTTCCTTGCTTCAGCTCATTTCTAGCCGCAGTCAGCTTGGAGACACTGTTCTTATTGCAGTGGAGCTAACTTTCAGCTTAAGGTAGCTAAAATGAGCTTAAGTTTCCTTGTTTCAGCTCATTTCAAGCCGCAGACATCTTGGAGACACTGCTCTTATTGCAGTGGAGCTAGCTTTCAGCTTGAGGTAGCTAAAATGAGCTTAAGTTTCCTTAATTCAGCTCATTTCAAGCCGCAGACAGCTTGGAGACACTGCTCTTATTGCAGTGGAGCTAACATTCAGCTTAAGGTAGCTAAAATGAGCTTAAGTTTCCTGCTAGTGTTGTAACGTTTCCCAAAATCAATAATGTCATTTGCAATTGATATGAAAACAGCAAGTCAGTCAAAGTCCAGACTTTTGCTTCTTGCCGGCATCCGAAATATCAACACATAGACGGGTATCTTATAGTTGTCTCTAATCTATGGTATTTAATAACCTGATTGCTGTCAAAAAAATCTTACGTGCTTAGGACCCTAGCTTCCACTGCTAGACAAATGGGAAAATATTTTTAGTCTTATTCAGCTTGTTTCAGCTTGTTTCAGCTCATTTCAAGCCGCAGACAGCTTGGAGACACTGCGCTTATTGCAGTGGAGCTAGCTTTCAGCTTGAGGTAGCTAAAATGAGCTTAAGTTTCCTTGCTTCAACTCATTTCTAGCCGCAGTCACCTTGGAGACACTGTTCTTATTGCAGTGGAGCTAACTTTCAGCTTAAGGTAGCTAAAATGAGCTTAAGTTTCCTTGTTTCAGCTCATTTCAAGCCGCAGACATCTTGGAGACACTGCTCTTATTGCAGTGGAGCTAGCTTTCAGCTTGAGGTAGCTAAAATGAGCTTAAGTTTCCATGTTTTAGCTCATTTCAAGTCGCAGACAGCTAGGAGACACTGTTCTTATTGCAGTGGAGCTAACTTTCAGCTTAAGATAGCTAAAATGAGCTTAAGTTTCCTTAATTCAGCTCATTTCTAGCCGGAGATAGCTTGGAGACACTGTTCTTATTGCAGTGGAGCTAACTTTCAGCTTGAGGTAGCTAAAATGAGCTTAAGTTTCCTTAATTCAGCTCATTTCTAGCCGGAGATAGCTTGGAGACACTGTTCTTATTGCAGTGGAGCTAACTTTCAGCTTGAGGTAGCTAAAATGAGCTTAAGTTTCCATGTTTTAGCTCATTTCAAGTCGCAGACAGCTAGGAGACACTGTTCTTATTGCAGTGGAGCTAACTTTCAGCTTAAGATAGCTAAAATGAGCTTAAGTTTCCTTGTTTCAGCTCATTTCTAGCCGGAGATAGCTTGGAAACTGCGCTTATTGCAGAGGAGCTAGCTTTCAGCTTGAGGTAGCTAAAATGAGCTTAAGTTTCCTTAATTCAGCTCATTTCTAGCTGGAGATAGCTTGGAGACACTGTTCTTACTGCAGTGGAGCTAACTTTCAGCTTGAGGTAGCTAAAATGAGCTTAAGTTTCCATTTATTAGCTCATTTCAAGTCGCAGACAGCTTGGAGACACTGCGCTTATTGCAGTGGAGCTAGCTTTCAGCTTGAGGTAGCTAAAATGAGCTTAAGTTTCCTTGCTTCAGCTCATTTCTAGCCGCAGTCAGCTTGGAGACACTGTTCTTATTGCAGTGGAGCTAACTTACAGCTTAAGGTAGCTAAAATGAGCTTAAGTTTCCTTGTTTCAGCTCATTTCAAGCCGCAGACATCTTGGAGACACTGCTCTTATTGCAGTGGAGCTAGCTTTCAGCTTGAGGTAGCTAAAATGAGCTTAAGTTTCCTTAATTCAGCTCATTTCAAGCCGCAGACAGCTTGGAGACACTGCTCTTATTGCAGTGGAGCTAACATTCAGCTTAAGGTAGCTAAAATGAGCTTAAGTTTCCTGCTAGTGTTGTAACGTTTCCCAAAATCAATAATGTCATTTGCAATTGATATGAAAACAGCAAGTCAGTCAAAGTCCAGACTTTTGCTTCTTGCCGGCATCCGAAATATCAACACATAGACGGGTATCTTATAGTTGTCTCTAATCTATGGTATTTAATAACCTGATTGCTGTCAAAAAAATCTTACGTGCTTAGGACCCTAGCTTCCACTGCTAGACAAATGGGAAAATATTTTTAGTCTTATTCAGCTTGTTTCAGCTTGTTTCAGCTCATTTCAAGCCGCAGACAGCTTGGAGACACTGCGCTTATTGCAGTGGAGCTAGCTTTCAGCTTGAGGTAGCTAAAATGAGCTTAAGTTTCCTTGCTTCAACTCATTTCTAGCCGCAGTCACCTTGGAGACACTGTTCTTATTGCAGTGGAGCTAACTTTCAGCTTAAGGTAGCTAAAATGAGCTTAAGTTTCCTTGTTTCAGCTCATTTCAAGCCGCAGACATCTTGGAGACACTGCTCTTATTGCAGTGGAGCTAGCTTTCAGCTTGAGGTAGCTAAAATGAGCTTAAGTTTCCATGTTTTAGCTCATTTCAAGTCGCAGACAGCTAGGAGACACTGTTCTTATTGCAGTGGAGCTAACTTTCAGCTTAAGATAGCTAAAATGAGCTTAAGTTTCCTTAATTCAGCTCATTTCTAGCCGGAGATAGCTTGGAGACACTGTTCTTATTGCAGTGGAGCTAACTTTCAGCTTGAGGTAGCTAAAATGAGCTTAAGTTTCCTTAATTCAGCTCATTTCTAGCCGGAGATAGCTTGGAGACACTGTTCTTATTGCAGTGGAGCTAACTTTCAGCTTGAGGTAGCTAAAATGAGCTTAAGTTTCCATGTTTTAGCTCATTTCAAGTCGCAGACAGCTAGGAGACACTGTTCTTATTGCAGTGGAGCTAACTTTCAGCTTAAGATAGCTAAAATGAGCTTAAGTTTCCTTGTTTCAGCTCATTTCTAGCCGGAGATAGCTTGGAAACTGCGCTTATTGCAGAGGAGCTAGCTTTCAGCTTGAGGTAGCTAAAATGAGCTTAAGTTTCCTTAATTCAGCTCATTTCTAGCTGGAGATAGCTTGGAGACACTGTTCTTACTGCAGTGGAGCTAACTTTCAGCTTGAGGTAGCTAAAATGAGCTTAAGTTTCCATTTATTAGCTCATTTCAAGTCGCAGACAGCTTGGAGACACTGCGCTTATTGCAGTGGAGCTAGCTTTCAGCTTGAGGTAGCTAAAATGAGCTTAAGTTTCCTTGCTTCAGCTCATTTCTAGCCGCAGTCAGCTTGGAGACACTGTTCTTATTGCAGTGGAGCTAACTTACAGCTTAAGGTAGCTAAAATGAGCTTAAGTTTCCTTGTTTCAGCTCATTTCAAGCCGCAGACATCTTGGAGACACTGCTCTTATTGCAGTGGAGCTAGCTTTCAGCTTGAGGTAGCTAAAATGAGCTTAAGTTTCCTTAATTCAGCTCATTTCAAGCCGCAGACAGCTTGGAGACACTGCTCTTATTGCAGTGGAGCTAACATTCAGCTTAAGGTAGCTAAAATGAGCTTAAGTTTCCTGCTAGTGTTGTAACGTTTCCCAAAATCAATAATGTCATTTGCAATTGATATGAAAACAGCAAGTCAGTCAAAGTCCAGACTTTTGCTTCTTGCCGGCATCCGAAATATCAACACATAGACGGGTATCTTATAGTTGTCTCTAATCTATGGTATTTAATAACCTGATTGCTGTCAAAAAAATCTTACGTGCTTAGGACCCTAGCTTCCACTGCTAGACAAATGGGAAAATATTTTTAGTCTTATTCAGCTTGTTTCAGCTTGTTTCAGCTCATTTCAAGCCGCAGACAGCTTGGAGACACTGCGCTTATTGCAGTGGAGCTAGCTTTCAGCTTGAGGTAGCTAAAATGAGCTTAAGTTTCCTTGCTTCAGCTCATTTCTAGCCGCAGTCAGCTTGGAGACACTGTTCTTATTGCAGTGGAGCTAACTTTCAGCTTAAGGTAGCTAAAATGAGCTTAAGTTTCCTTGTTTCAGCTCATTTCAAGCCGCAGACATCTTGGAGACACTGCTCTTATTGCAGTGGAGCTAGCTTTCAGCTTGAGGTAGCTAAAATGAGCTTAAGTTTCCTTAATTCAGCTCATTTCAAGCCGCAGACAGCTTGGAGACACTGCTCTTATTGCAGTGGAGCTAACATTCAGCTTAAGGTAGCTAAAATGAGCTTAAGTTTCCTGCTAGTGTTGTAACGTTTCCCAAAATCAATAATGTCATTTGCAATTGATATGAAAACAGCAAGTCAGTCAAAGTCCAGACTTTTGCTTCTTGCCGGCATCCGAAATATCAACACATAGACGGGTATCTTATAGTTGTCTCTAATCTATGGTATTTAATAACCTGATTGCTGTCAAAAAAATCTTACGTGCTTAGGACCCTAGCTTCCACTGCTAGACAAATGGGAAAATATTTTTAGTCTTATTCAGCTTGTTTCAGCTTGTTTCAGCTCATTTCAAGCCGCAGACAGCTTGGAGACACTGCGCTTATTGCAGTGGAGCTAGCTTTCAGCTTGAGGTAGCTAAAATGAGCTTAAGTTTCCTTGCTTCAACTCATTTCTAGCCGCAGTCACCTTGGAGACACTGTTCTTATTGCAGTGGAGCTAACTTTCAGCTTAAGGTAGCTAAAATGAGCTTAAGTTTCCTTGTTTCAGCTCATTTCAAGCCGCAGACATCTTGGAGACACTGCTCTTATTGCAGTGGAGCTAGCTTTCAGCTTGAGGTAGCTAAAATGAGCTTAAGTTTCCATGTTTTAGCTCATTTCAAGTCGCAGACAGCTAGGAGACACTGTTCTTATTGCAGTGGAGCTAACTTTCAGCTTAAGATAGCTAAAATGAGCTTAAGTTTCCTTAATTCAGCTCATTTCTAGCCGGAGATAGCTTGGAGACACTGTTCTTATTGCAGTGGAGCTAACTTTCAGCTTGAGGTAGCTAAAATGAGCTTAAGTTTCCTTAATTCAGCTCATTTCTAGCCGGAGATAGCTTGGAGACACTGTTCTTATTGCAGTGGAGCTAACTTTCAGCTTGAGGTAGCTAAAATGAGCTTAAGTTTCCATGTTTTAGCTCATTTCAAGTCGCAGACAGCTAGGAGACACTGTTCTTATTGCAGTGGAGCTAACTTTCAGCTTAAGATAGCTAAAATGAGCTTAAGTTTCCTTGTTTCAGCTCATTTCTAGCCGGAGATAGCTTGGAAACTGCGCTTATTGCAGAGGAGCTAGCTTTCAGCTTGAGGTAGCTAAAATGAGCTTAAGTTTCCTTAATTCAGCTCATTTCTAGCTGGAGATAGCTTGGAGACACTGTTCTTACTGCAGTGGAGCTAACTTTCAGCTTGAGGTAGCTAAAATGAGCTTAAGTTTCCATTTATTAGCTCATTTCAAGTCGCAGACAGCTTGGAGACACTGCGCTTATTGCAGTGGAGCTAGCTTTCAGCTTGAGGTAGCTAAAATGAGCTTAAGTTTCCTTGCTTCAGCTCATTTCTAGCCGCAGTCAGCTTGGAGACACTGTTCTTATTGCAGTGGAGCTAACTTACAGCTTAAGGTAGCTAAAATGAGCTTAAGTTTCCTTGTTTCAGCTCATTTCAAGCCGCAGACATCTTGGAGACACTGCTCTTATTGCAGTGGAGCTAGCTTTCAGCTTGAGGTAGCTAAAATGAGCTTAAGTTTCCTTAATTCAGCTCATTTCAAGCCGCAGACAGCTTGGAGACACTGCTCTTATTGCAGTGGAGCTAACATTCAGCTTAAGGTAGCTAAAATGAGCTTAAGTTTCCTGCTAGTGTTGTAACGTTTCCCAAAATCAATAATGTCATTTGCAATTGATATGAAAACAGCAAGTCAGTCAAAGTCCAGACTTTTGCTTCTTGCCGGCATCCGAAATATCAACACATAGACGGGTATCTTATAGTTGTCTCTAATCTATGGTATTTAATAACCTGATTGCTGTCAAAAAAATCTTACGTGCTTAGGACCCTAGCTTCCACTGCTAGACAAATGGGAAAATATTTTTAGTCTTATTCAGCTTGTTTCAGCTTGTTTCAGCTCATTTCAAGCCGCAGACAGCTTGGAGACACTGCGCTTATTGCAGTGGAGCTAGCTTTCAGCTTGAGGTAGCTAAAATGAGCTTAAGTTTCCTTGCTTCAACTCATTTCTAGCCGCAGTCAGCTTGGAGACACTGTTCTTATTGCAGTGGAGCTAACTTTCAGCTTAAGGTAGCTAAAATGAGCTTAAGTTTCCTTGTTTCAGCTCATTTCAAGCCGCAGACATCTTGGAGACACTGCTCTTATTGCAGTGGAGCTAGCTTTCAGCTTGAGGTAGCTAAAATGAGCTTAAGTTTCCATGTTTTAGCTCATTTCAAGTCGCAGACAGCTAGGAGACACTGTTCTTATTGCAGTGGAGCTAACTTTCAGCTTAAGATAGCTAAAATGAGCTTAAGTTTCCTTAATTCAGCTCATTTCTAGCCGGAGATAGCTTGGAGACACTGTTCTTATTGCAGTGGAGCTAACTTTCAGCTTGAGGTAGCTAAAATGAGCTTAAGTTTCCATGTTTTAGCTCATTTCAAGTCGCAGACAGCTAGGAGACACTGTTCTTATTGCAGTGGAGCTAACTTTCAGCTTAAGATAGCTAAAATGAGCTTAAGTTTCCTTGTTTCAGCTCATTTCTAGCCGGAGATAGCTTGGAAACTGCGCTTATTGCAGAGGAGCTAGCTTTCAGCTTGAGGTAGCTAAAATGAGCTTAAGTTTCCTTAATTCAGCTCATTTCTAGCTGGAGATAGCTTGGAGACACTGTTCTTACTGCAGTGGAGCTAACTTTCAGCTTGAGGTAGCTAAAATGAGCTTAAGTTTCCATTTATTAGCTCATTTCAAGTCGCAGACAGCTAGGAGACACTGTTCTTAATGCAGTGGAGCTAACTTTCAGCTTAAGATAGCTAAAATGAGCTTAAGTTTCCTTGTTTCAGCTCATTTCTAGCCGGAGATAGCTTGGAGACACTGTTCTTATTGCAGTGGAGCTAACTTTCAGCTTAAGGTAGCTAAAATGAGGTTAAGTTTCCTTGTTTCAGCTCATTTCAAGCCGCAGACAGCTTGGAGACACTGCTCTTATTGCAGTGGAGCTAACTTTCAGCTTAGAGGTAGCTAAAATGAGGCTTAAGTTTCCTTAATTCAGCTCATTTCAAGCCGCAGACAGCTTGGAGACACTGCTCTTATTGCAGTGGAGCTAACATTCAGCTTAAGGTAGCTAAAATGAGCTTAAGTTTCCTGCTAGTGTTGTAACGTTTCCCAAATCAATAATGTCATTTGCAATTGATATGAAAACAGCAAGTCAGTCAAAGTCCAGACTTTTGCTTCTTGCCGGCATCCGAAATATCAACACATAGACGGGTATCTTATAGTTGTCTCTAATCTATGGTATTTAATAACCTGATTGCTGTCAAAAAAATCTTACGTGCTTAGGACCCTAGCTTCCACTGCTAGACAAATGGGAAAATATTTTTAGTCTTATTCAGCTTGTTTCAGCTTGTTTCAGCTCATTTCAAGCCGCAGACAGCTTGGAGACACTGCGCTTATTGCAGTGGAGCTAGCTTTCAGCTTGAGGTAGCTAAAATGAGCTTAAGTTTCCTTGCTTCAGCTCATTTCTAGCCGCAGTCAGCTTGGAGACACTGTTCTTATTGCAGTGGAGCTAACTTTCAGCTTAAGGTAGCTAAAATGAGCTTAAGTTTCCTTAATTCAGCTCATTTCTAGCCGGAGATAGCTTGGAGACACTGTTCTTATTGCAGTGGAGCTAACTTTCAGCTTGAGGTAGCTAAAATGAGCTTAAGTTTCCATGTTTTAGCTCATTTCAAGTCGCAGACAGCTAGGAGACACTGTTCTTATTGCAGTGGAGCTAACTTTCAGCTTAAGATAGCTAAAATGAGCTTAAGTTTCCTTGTTTCAGCTCATTTCTAGCCGGAGATAGCTTGGAAACTGCGCTTATTGCAGAGGAGCTAGCTTTCAGCTTGAGGTAGCTAAAATGAGCTTAAGTTTCCTTAATTCAGCTCATTTCTAGCTGGAGATAGCTTGGAGACACTGTTCTTACTGCAGTGGAGCTAACTTTCAGCTTGAGGTAGCTAAAATGAGCTTAAGTTTCCATTATTAGCTCATTTCAAGTCGCAGACAGCTAGGAGACACTGTTCTTAATGCAGTGGAGCTAACTTTCAGCTTAAGATAGCTAAAATGAGCTTAAGTTTCCTTGTTTCAGCTCATTTCTAGCCGAGATAGCTTGGAGACACTGTTCTTATTGCAGTGGAGCTAACTTTCAGCTTAAGGTAGCTAAAATGAGGTTAAGTTTCCTTGTTTCAGCTCATTTCAAGCCGCAGACAGCTTGGCGACACTGCTCTTATTGCAGTGGAGCTAACTTTCAGCTTGAGGTAGCTAAAATGAGCTTAAGTTTCCTTAATTCAGCTCATTTCTAGCCAGAGATAGCTTGGAGACACTGTTCTTATTGCAGTGGAGCTAACTTTCAGCTTAAGGTAGCTAAAATGAGCTTAGTTTCCTTGTTTCAGCTCATTTCAAGTCGCAGACAGCTAGGAGACACTGTTCTTATTGCAGTGGAGCTAACTTTCAGCTTAAGATAGCTAAAATGAGCTTAAGTTTCCTTAATTCAGCTCATTTCTAGCCGGAGATAGCTTGGAGACACTGTTCTTATTGCAGTGGAGCTAACTTTCAGCTTGAGGTAGCTAAAATGAGCTTAAGTTTCCATGTTTTAGCTCATTTCAAGTCGCAGACAGCTAGGAGACACTGTTCTTATTGCAGTGGAGCTAACTTTCCAGCTTAGATAGCTAAAATGAGCTTAAGTTTCCTTGTTTCAGCTCATTTCTAGCCGGAGATAGCTTGGAGACACTGTTCTTATTGCAGTGGAGCTAACTTTCAGCTTAAGGTAGCTAAAATGAGCTTAAGTTTCCTTGTTTCAGCTCATTTCTAGCCGGAGATAGCTTGGAAACTGCGCTTATTGCAGAGGAGCTAGCTTTCAGCTTGAGGTAGCTAAAATGAGCTTAAGTTTCCTTAATTCAGCTCATTTCTAGCTGGAGATAGCTTGGAGACACTGTTCTTACTGCAGTGGAGCTAACTTTCAGCTTGAGGTAGCTAAAATGAGCTTAAGTTTCCATTTATTAGCTCATTTCAAGTCGCAGACAGCTAGGAGACACTGTTCTTAATGCAGTGGAGCTAACTTTCAGCTTAAGATAGCTAAAATGAGCTTAAGTTTCCTTGTTTCAGCTCATTTCTAGCCGGAGATAGCTTGGAGACACTGTTCTTATTGCAGTGGAGCTAACTTTCAGCTTAAGGTAGCTAAAATGAGGTTAAGTTTCCTTGTTTCAGCTCATTTCAAGCCGCAGACAGCTTGGAGACACTGCTCTTATTGCAGTGGAGCTAACTTTCAGCTTAAGGTAGCTAAAATGAGGTTAAGTTTCCTTAATTCAGCTCATTTCAAGCCGCAGACAGCTTTGGGACACTGCTCTTATTGCAGTGGAGCTAACATTCAGCTTAAGGTAGCTAAAATGAGCTTAAGTTTCCTGCTAGTGTTGTAACGTTTCCCAAAATCAATAATGTCATTTGCAATTGATATGAAAACAGCAAGTCAGTCAAAGTCCAGACTTTTGCTTCTTGCCGGCATCCGAAATATCAACACATAGACGGGTATCTTATAGTTGTCTCTAATCTATGGTATTTAATACCTTGATTGCTGTCAAAAAAATCTTACGTGCTTAGGACCCCTAGCTTTATTCAGCTTGTTTCAGCTTGTTTCAGCTCATTTCCAGCCGCAGGTCAGCTTGGAGACACTGTTCTTATTGCAGTGGAGCTAACTTTCAGCTTAAGGTAGCTAAAATGAGCTTAAGTTTCCTTAATTCAGCTCATTTCTAGCCGAGATAGCTTGGAGACACTGTTCTTATTGCAGTGGAGCTAACTTTCAGCTTGAGGTAGCTAAAATGAGCTTAAGTTTCCATGTTTTAGCTCATTTCAAGTCGCAGACAGCTAGGAGACACTGTTCTTATTGCAGTGGAGCTAACTTTCAGCTTAAGATAGCTAAAATGAGCTTAAGTTTCCTTGTTTCAGCTCATTTCTAGCCGGAGATAGCTTGAAACTGCGCTTATTGCAGAGGAGCTAGCTTTCAGCTTGAGGTAGCTAAAATGAGCTTAAGTTTCCTTAATTCAGCTCATTTCTAGCTGGAGATAGCTTGGAGACACTGTTTCTTACTGGCAGTGGAGCTAACTTTCAGCTTGAGGTAGCTAAAATGAGCTTAAGTTTCTTTTTAGCTCATTTCAAGTCGCAGACAGCTAGGAGACACTGTTCTTATGCAGTGGAGCTAACTTTCCAGCTTAAGATAGCTAAAATGAGCTTAAGTTTCCTTGTTTCAGCTCAGTTCTAGCCGGAGATAGCTTGGAGACCTGTTCTTATTGCAGTGGAGCTAACTTTCAGCTTAAGGTAGCTAAAATGAGGTTAAGTTTCCTTGTTTCAGCTCATTTCAAGCCGCAACAGCTTGGAGACACTGCTCTTATTGCAGTGGAGCTAACTTTCAGCTTGAGGTAGCTAAAATGAGCTTAAGTTTCCTTAATTCGCTCATTTCTAGCCAGAGATAGCTTGGAGACACTGTTCTTCATTGCAGTGGAGCTAACTTTCAGCTTGAAGGTAGCTAAATGAGCTTAAGTTTCCTTGTTTCAGCTCATTTCTAGCCGGCAGTCAGCTTGGAGACACTGTTCTTATTGCAGTGGAGCTAACTTTCAGCTTAAGGTAGCTAAAATGAGCTTAAGTTTCCTTGTTTCAGCTCATTTCAAGTCCGCAGACAGCTAGGAGACACTGCTCTTAATTGCAGTGGAGCTAGCTTTCAGCTTAAGAGGATAGCTAAAATGAGCTTAAGTTTCCTTGCTTCAGCTCATTTCTAGCCGGAGATAGCTTGGAGACACTGTTCTTATTGCAGTGGAGCTAACTTTCAGCTTAAGGTAGCTAAAATGAGCTTAAGTTTCCTTGTTTCAGCTCATTTCAAGCCGCAGACAGCTTGGAGACACTGTTCTTATTGCAGTGGAGCTAACTTTCAGCTTAGAGGTAGCTAAAATGAGCTTAAGTTTCCTCTTAATTCAGCTCCATTTCTAGCCGAGATAGCTTGGAGACACTGTTTCTTATTGCAGTGGAGCTAACTTTCATGCTTGAGGTAGCCTAAAATGAGCTTAAGTTTCCATGTTTCAGCTCATTTCAAGCCGCAGTCAGCTTGGAGACACGTTCTTATTGCAGTGGAGCTAACATTCAGCTTAAGGAGCTAAAATGAGCTTACGTTTCCTGCTATGTTGTAACGTTTCCCAAATCAATAATTCATTTGCAATTGTTAGGAAAACAGCAAGTCAGTCAAAGTCCAGACTTTTGCTTCTTGCCGGCATCCGAAATATCAACACATATACGGGTATCTTATAGTTGTCTCTATCTATGGTATTTAATAACCTGATTGCTGTCAACAAAAATCTTACGTGCTTAGGACCCTAGCTTTATTCAGCTTGTTTCAGCTTGTTTCAGCTCATTTCCAGCCGCAGTCAGCTTGGAGACACTGTTCTTATTGCAGTGGAGCTAACTTTCAGCGTAAGGTAGCTAAAATGAGCTAAGTTTCCTTATTCAGACTCATTTCTAGCGGGCCGGAGATGAGCTTGGATGACACTGTTCTTATTGCAGTGGAGCTAACTTTCAGCTTGAAGGTAGCTAAAATGAGCTTAAGTTTCCATGTTTAGCTCATTTCAAGTCGCAGACAGCTAGGAGACACTGTTCTATTGCAGTGGAGCTAACTTTCAGCTTAAGATAGCTAAAATGAGCTTAAGTTTCCTTGTTCAGCTCATTTCTAGCCGGAGATAGCTTGGAACTGCGCTTATTGCAGTGGAGCTAGCTTTCAGCTTGAGGTAGCTAAAATGAGCTTAAGTTCCTAATTCAGCTCATTTCTAGCTGGAGATAGCTTGGAGACACTGTTCTTACTGCAGTGGAGCTAACTTTCAGCTTGAGGTAGCTAAAATGAGCTTAAGTTTCCATTATTAGCTCATTTCAAGTCGCAGACAGCTAGGAGACCCTGTTCTTAATGCAGTGGAGCTAACTTTCAGCTTAAGATAGCTAAAATGAGCTTAAGGTTCCTTGGTTTCAGCTCATTCTAGCCGGAGATAGCTTGGAGACACTGTTCTTATTGCAGTGGAGCTAACTTTCAGCTTAAGGTAGCTAAAATGAGGCTTAAGTTTCCTTGTTTCAGCTCATTTCAAGCCGCAGACAGCTTGGAGACACTGCTCTTATTGCAGTGGAGCTAACTTTCAGCTTGGTAGCTAAAATGAGCTTAAGTTTCCTTAATTCAGCTCATTTCTAGCCAGAGATAGCTTGGAGACACTGTTCTTATTGCAGTGGAGCTAACTTTCAGCTTAAGGTAGCTAAAATGAGCTTAAGTTTCCTTGTTTCAGCTCATTTCAAGCCGCAGTCAGCTTGGAGACACTGTTCTATTGCAGTGGAGCTAACATTCAGCTTAAGGTAGCTAAAATGAGCTTAAGTTTCCTGCTAGTGTTGTAACGTTTCCCAAAATCAATAATGTCATTTGCAATTGTTATGAAAACAGCAAGTCAGTCAAAGTCCAGACTTTTGCTTCTTGCCGGCATCCGAAATATCAACACATAGACGGGTATCTTATAGTTGTCTCTAATCTATGGTATTTAATAACCTGATTGCTGTCAAAAAATCTTACGTGCTTGGACCCTAGCTTTATTCAGCTTGTTTCAGCTTGTTTCAGCTCATTTCCAGCGCAGTCAGCTTGGAGACACTGTTCTTATTGCAGTGGAGCTAACTTTCAGCTTAAGGTAGCTAAAATGAGCTTAAGTTTCCTTAATTCAGCTCATTTCTAGCCGGAGATAGCTTGGAGACACTGTTCTTATTGCAGTGGAGCTAACTTTCAGCTTGAGGTAGCTAAAATGAGCTTAAGTTTCCATGTTTTAGCTCATTTCAAGTCGCAGACAGCTAGGAGACACTGTTCTTATTGCAGTGGAGCTAACTTTCAGCTTAAGATAGCTAAAATGAGCTTAAGTTCCTTGTTTCAGCTCATTTCTAGCCGGAGATAGCTTGGAAACTGCGCTTATTGCAGTGGAGCTAGCTTTCAGCTTGAGGTAGCTAAAATGAGCTTAAGTTTCCTTAATTCAGCTCATTTCTAGCTGGAGATAGCTTGGAGACACTGTTCTTACTGCAGTGGAGCTAACTTTCAGCTTGAGGTAGCTAAAATGAGCTTAAGTTTCCATTTTAGCTCATTTCAAGTCGCAGACAGCTAGGAGACACTGTTCTTAATGCAGTGGAGCTAACTTTCAGCTTAAGATAGCTAAAATGAGCTTAAGTTTCCTTGTTTCAGCTCATTTCTAGCCGGAGATAGCTTGGAGACACTGTTCTTATTGCAGAGGAGCTAACTTCAGCTTAAGGTAGCTAAAATGAGCTTAAGTTTCCTTGTTTCAGCTCATTTCAAGTCGCAGACAGCTAGGAGACACAGTTCTTATTGCAGTGGAGCTAACTTTCAGCTTAAGATAGCTAAAATGAGCTTAAGTTTCCTTGTTTCAGCTCATTTCTAGCCGGAGATAGCTTGGAAACTGCGCTTATTGCAGTGGAGCTAGCTTTCAGCTTGAGGTAGCTAAAATGAGCTTAAGTTTCCTTAATTCAGCTCATTTCTAGCCGGAGATAGCTTGGAGACACTGTTCTTATTGCAGTGGAGCTAACTTTCAGCTTAAGGTAGCTAAAATGAGCTTAAGTTTCCTTAATTCAGCTCATTTCTAGCCGCAGTCAGCTTGGAGACACTGTTCTTATTGCAGTGGAGCTAACTTTCAGCTTAAGGTAGCTAAAATGAGCTTAAGTTTCCTTGTTTCAGCTCATTTCAAGCCGCAGACAGCTTGGAGACACTGCTCTTATTGCAGTGGAGCTAGCTTTCAGCTTGAGGTAGCTAAAAT
This sequence comes from Theocolax elegans, assembly GCA_026168455.1. NCBI lineage: Eukaryota > Metazoa > Arthropoda > Insecta > Hymenoptera > Cerocephalidae > Theocolax > Theocolax elegans. Next base: position 1,758 of record JANSJX010000533.1, on the reverse strand, counting down.
GAGCTTAAGTTTCCTTGCTTCAGCTCATTTCTAGCCGGAGATAGCTTGGAGACACTGTTCTTATTGCAGTGGAGCTAACTTTCAGCTTAAGGTAGCTAAAATGAGCTTAAGTTTCCTGCTAGTGTGGTAACGTTTTCGATAATCAATAATGTCAGTTGCTATTGTAACGATGACAGGAAGTCAGTCAAAGTCCAGACTTTTGCTTCTTGCCGTTATCAGAAATATCAACACATAGACGGGTATCTTATAATTGTCTCTAATCTATGGTATTTAATAACCTGATTGCTGTCAAAAAAATCTTACGTGCTTAGGACCCTAGCTTCCACTGCTAGACAAATGGGAAAATATTTTTAGTCTTATTCAGCTTGTTTCAGCTTGTTTCAGCTCATTTCAAGCCGCAGTCAGCTTGGAGACACTGTTCTTATTGCAGTGGAGCTAACATTCAGCTTGAGGTAGCTAAAATAAGCTTAAGTTTCCTTGATTCAGCTCATTTCAAGCCGCAGACAGCTTGGAGACACTGCGCTTATTGCAGTGGAGCTAACTTTCAGCTTAAGGTAGCTAAAATGAGCTTAAGTTTCCTTGTTTCAGCTCATTTCTAGCCGGAGATAGCTTGGAGACACTGTTCTTATTGCAGTGGAGCTAACTTTCAGCTTAAGGTAGCTAAAATGAGCTTAAGTTTCCTGCTAGTGTGGTAACGTTTCCGATAATCAATAATGTCAGTTGCAATTGTAACGATGACAGGAAGTCAGTCAAAGTCCAGACTTTTGCTTCTTGCCGTTATCAGAAATATCAACACATAGACGGGTATCTTATAATTGTCTCTAATCTATGGTATTTAATAACCTGATTGCTGTCAAAAAAATCTTACGTGCTTAGGACCCTAGCTTCCACTGCTAGACAAATGGGAAAATATTTTTAGTCTTATTCAGCTTGTTTCAGCTTGTTTCAGCTCATTTCAAGCCGCAGACAGCTTGGAGACACTGCGCTTATTGCAGTGGAGCTAGCTTTCAGCTTGAGGTAGCTAAAATGAGCTTAAGTTTCCTTGCTTCAGCTCATTTCTAGCCGCAGACAGCTTGGAGACACTGCTCTTATTGCAGTGGAGCTAACTTTCAGCTTGAGGTAGCTAAAATGAGCTTAAGTTTCCTTGATTCAGCTCATTTCAAGCCGCAGACAGCTTGGAGACACTGCGCTTATTGCAGTGGAGCTAACTTTCAGCTTGAGGTAGCTAAAATGAGCTTAAGTTTCCTTAATTCAGCTCATTTCTAGCTGGAGTTAGCTTGGAGACACTGTTCTTACTGCAGTGGAGCTAACTTTCAGCTTGAGGTAGCTAAAATGAGCTTAAGTTTCCTTGTTTCAGCTCATTTCAAGCCGCAGACAGCTTGGAGACACTGCTCTTATTGCAGTGGAGCTAACTTTCAGCTTGAGGTAGCTAAAATGAGCTTAAGTTTCCTTGTTTCAGCTCATTTCTAGCCGGAGATAGCTTGGAAACACTGTTCTTATTGCAGTGGAGCTAACTTTCATCTTAAGTAGCTAAAATGAGCTTAAGTTTCCTTGTTTCAGCTCATTTCAAGCCGCAGACAGCTTGGAGACACTGCTTATTGCAGTGGAGCTAACTTTCAGCTTGAGGTAGCTAAAATAAGCTTAAGCTCATTTCAAGCCGCAGACAGCTTGGAGACACTGCGCTTATTGCAGTGGAGCTAACTTTCAGCTTGAGGTAGCTAAAATGAGCTTAAGTTTCCTTAATTCAGCTCATTTCTA
>JANSJX010000532.1:0-23133 GCA_026168455.1 Theocolax elegans | reverse complement strand
ACTGCAATAAGAACAGTGTCTCCAAGCTTATCTCCGGCTAGAAATGAGCTGTATTAAGGAAACTTAAGCTCATTTTAGCTACCTCATAGATTGGAGACAACTATAAGATACCCGTCTATGTGTTGATATTTCGTATGACGGCAAGAAGCAAAAGTCTGGACTTTGACTGACTTGCTGTTATCATAACAATTGCAACTGACATTATTGATTTTCGGAAACGTTACCACACTAGCAGGTAACTTAAGCTCATTTTAGCTACCTCAAGCTGAAAGTTAGCTCCACTGCAATAAGAACAGTGTCTCCAAGCTGTCTGCGGCTTGAAATGAGCTGAAACAAGGAAACTTAAGCTCATTTTAGCTACCTCAAGCTGAAAGTTAGCTCCACTGCAATAAAACAGTGTCTCCAAGCTGTCTGCGGCTTGAAATGAGCTGTAACTTGGAAACTTAAGCTCATTTTAGCTACCTTAAGCTGAAAGTTAGCTCCACTGCAATAAGAACAGTGTCTCCAAGCTATCTGCGGCTTGAAATGAGCTGAAACAAGGAAACTTAAGCTCATTTTAGCTGCCTTAAGCTGAAAGTTAGCTCCACTGCAAAAGACAGTGTCTCCAAGCTGTCTGCGGCTTGAAATGAGCTGAAACAAGCTGAACAAGCTGAATAAGGCTAGAAATTTCCAAGAACAGCTCGTAGATGATTATCTCGTGGAACGAGGAATATTTCAAAACTATTCCTCCGTACCACGCTCAGGCCAATCCAGTCGAACGTGCTATCGGACGCTGAAAACGATGGTAGCGCTTATATTACCGAGAAGCAAACACAAGGTCCGGTAACTTCTCGTCCCAAGTTGTTGGCTCTCGGTAATATAAGACGCTACCATCGTTTCAGCGTACGATTAGCACGTTCGACTGGATTGGCCATGAGTGGTACGGAGGAATGTTGTATGAAATATACTCGTTCCACGAGTAATCATCTACGAGCTTGTTCTGAACTCAGTGCCGTTGTCGGATAAAAATACCTCCGGTGTGCCAAAACGCATGACGACTCGTTCGTGTAACTCTTCACGATCGTCTTAGCGTTAGCTTTTCCGGATCGGCACTGCTTCAATCCGTACCCCGTACAATGGCGCCCAACTCAAAAACCCACATGCCAGAAGAGACGAAGTAGTTTATCTTCGCCTGGCTCATCTTGGACCGAAGTCGGTCATAAACTCCCATCCCCACCACCACAGTCCCGGTGGATTTCCCCGCGAGAACGTCAAAAAGTGCGGAGGTACGACTGTAGGAAAAAGCTGTGTTTCTCTCTCCACAGTGTGTATACGTATACGCAGTACACCTCCAAAGTTGGCACTAGACGTAGGGGAGCTTGAGTTTCTGGGTATCTCAAGCGTGGTGGTGCAAACGCACGGCTATCCCTAACGAGGCTCCCGGTGCTCAGAAAACGGTCTTCTTGACACCGGTCGAGCAGGGACAACCTTCGCCTCTCTAGCCCAGGTGATCGAAGTGATCAAACGGCTCCCCGAGGGCGTAGGTCGCGTTTGGGTGGGGGATATAACGGGTACGGATTTCGAGTGTCGGCGCAGGTTAGGTCCCTGAATTATCGGCGACGTTCGTCGATAGGACCAGTCGACTAGCCGGGATAATTGCGAATGTTAGCGCAAGTGGTGAGGCTTCTGCCTCGCGCTCCCGGGAATGTGGGATTCGCGCCCCGTACCTCGTTGATTTTTTATTCCTTATATTCAATCCGTACCCCGTTACCATAGTTTATTATTCAAACATCATTATATTATTATATATATATAATAAATTACTAGTATGTCCATATTATAAATTATTACTAAAACAATAAAAACATAATTATACTATAAATCTATTCAACATCATTTAAGTATCCGGATCCAACATTTCAATGTTTAAATTCCTATGATATTGTCTTGATATCATTCCAAAGTATAATAAACCCAATATACTGTTTTGGCGCAAGTTATTCAAAATAATCTTGTATGGAATCTCATTGTAATTCCATGATATTGTCTTGATATCATTCCAAAGTATAATAAACCCAATATATGTTTTGCGCTAGTTATTAAAATAATCTTGTATGGAAGTTCAATTGTAAATTATTTATTAATTTAATATAAAATACATATTTACTGACAATATCCATATTTTCTCAATTAATAAAATAGTTTTTGTCCACAATATATCTGTGTAAGTATCCGGATCCAACATTTAAATGTTTAAATTCCATAGATATTGGTCTTGATATCATTGCCAAAGTATAATAAACCAAAGATACTGTTTTTGGCGCATAGTTATTCAAAATACTGAGTTTAGGATACACTTGTTGAGTGTACACCGTTCACTTTCAATAACGAATGCTAGGATGTTGGAAAGTTGACAATGATTGCGGAGCACCACCGTAACTATACTAGCTAAGAAACCTTCGTTTGAACTTGTATCAGCACTACTTCTGTAAAATAAAATAAAAGAAAAACCTATTATTATTGTAATAGAAAATAAAGCTAAATATTCAAAACCATAAAAAATATCACATTAAGTAATAAAAGTTGTTAGAAGATAACACATTAAACATCAGTTAATGGATTGAAAATCTTAATGATGTTCGCAAAACACTTAATTAATATTGCATAATTACATAATTTAACAATTGTTATATGTGTTAAATAAAATTATACTGTGCTTAAATTATAAATTTTATAAGCTTATTTCAAAATTAATATCTATGTAATTTATATATTTACCCTGAATATGTTCTCGATCTTAATAATTATAAGTGCCATTCTTTTAATTATTGTATTTATTATTACATAATAAGAACTTTGATAGTAAAATAATAAATACAACATTAATGCAAACTTAATGTAATTTAAAATAAATTAAAAAATGTAATAATAAAATGTCACAAACCGTTAATGTATACCATATCAACCTTGAAAAAGATTAAACATCGCCAAACTATCCCAATACAAAACAAGAGGCTCGTGGTTATTGTTGAATTGAACCATTATTGTTCGACTGACTACCATTGTTACTCTTGTAATAAAACTGACTAGTAGGATGAATTACTCCTATAATTCATAATTATCTTATATAAATTATCTTTAAATTTAATTATAATGTATTCTACAATTTAAAACATAAATAAAATGTTAAAAAATAAATATTACTTAGTTATTGACAACTATTACGGCAAGTTAATATATTCAAAAATAAATAAAATATAAATCTTACACAATAAATAAATTAACTAGATAATAAATAAAAATTATTTACCATCCAAAAATAGTTATTATTCTATTATTTTCAAACACTGCCAACATTGGACAAATACTGGACAAGAGCTTCTTCTATTTTGTAATGCTCACTTAACTTTATATTAGAATAACTAATATCATACAGTAAGACTTCATGAAAATCATATAAAAACTATGCGTATACGTAATATATACAATATACATAATGTATATACATAATTTTATATACACAATAAAATAAATAAACTAACGTTATATTTATTATCCGTTTAAATAGCGCCATCACCGCCATCATATACACATAAGTATAATATATATCGTATTTTATGTAACCCGCGTCCCGTATCCAAATTTGAATTTCAAATTTTTTTTATGTTTTTACAAAAATATTTATTTATAAAAATTCTTTTTTTTTATTTATTTTTTAATACAAACAATCGATTAAAAAAACGAATTATAATAAAAAATTTTATTTATTAAAAAAAATCTAATATTTTTATAACAAAATTTGATATAAAAAATAGAAAACAGTAAAAAATATTTACCACACACAAAAATAAAATTTTGAAAATAATCTAAACGTCAAACCCTGTAAATCATGTTTTCAATATGTCCAAATAATTCTAAAATTTTAAATTAAAATTTAATTAAAATTTTTAAATAAAATTAAACAAAAAACTTTGTTCTTAAACTTGAAAAATTTGGACTTAAACGTTAAATAAACATAACGAATTTATTGTGTCCGCGAATTCTAAGAATATATTGATTTTATATTACTTAGATATATTTGTCTTTTCAAATATTATAATTACTTTTTTCTTAATTTTTCTAAATTTATTTAATAAATAAAAAAAAGAAATCATTAACGTTTACATGTTATTAATAACATTATAATTTAATATAGAAGTTAATAATTCACTCTTCATGTACATATTTCAATTTATGACTTTGTTCACTGAGTTTTTCACTTGACAAATTCATCAATTTAAACATAAAGTACATATAGGTACCATACACTACTCTAAATATACTACCAAAGAAGGCACCCGATAACACATCTTTGGGACCTAAATTAAATTTATATAATGCTCCAGTAACCAATCCACCAGCTGCATAATAAAAAAAACAAAGCTTCATAGAAAATGAATTTCTTAAAAAATTAACAAATTTAAACAATGTACATGAATGCTGCTCTATATCGAATAAATAAATTAATTATATTGTTTCATATAGACTAATTTAAATTGCACAATATTTATCACATTTACTTACCTTTACTGTCCAAAATATACATCCTATTAATATTGTTTTACCAAATATTCTTTAGAAGGAACATTAATGTAAAAAAAATGAACTATATGGTTTTATATAAACATATGTAAATTATGTATATATGTATTTTTTTCACATCACGTTTTACCTCTTCTTTCAAAAATGTGTTTCCTATTACTTCTTTCTTGCCAAATATTTTCTTTTTAAATTTTTGAGATATTTGAGGATGAACAACACTTTTCTCTTCAATACATTGATATTCAGAATATTAGAATAATATCTAAAATTTAACATCTATAAATACATTTTAAATTTATTATTGCAACATATATGTATATGCAAAATAATAGTTCTGCATACTATAATTACAATTCTAATTTTTATTATTATTATTTTATATAATAACAAAAACCACCAACCGTGCGAGCGCGAAGCGCCAGCTGTAGCTCGGCCCCCCTAGTATGTTAATGTTAATATTATATCTGAAGTATGACAGTCCCAAGCCTGTTTAATAGCAGAGGGAAATGTGATAAAAATTTCCAAACCATTTAAATTTCTATAAAGAACAATTGTAAGACTAATTCAAATAATTTATGCTGTTCTTTTAAATGATGGAATCAGAAAATAGCCAGCGAAAATTTAAAGTTTTTTTAGAAGTTTTGTTTCCTTTTTGTTATTTATGTTTCTAATTTCTATTGCATATAATACGATCAAATTTTTTTTAATGTAAATAGGTGAAAGACACCATCAACACATAACCATTTAGTATATTATTGTAACGATCGTGCCTGGAATGTAAAAGCGTATAGCTTTTACATATTTCGGCCCCACTAGTTATATATATAAGGAGACAAGCCTGAGTTAAAACGAAAAAAAACAAGCAAATTTCTGTAATGGCATCCAAATTTTATTTTTGTAACTATATAAACAAAAAATTTGAGGTAAAAAAGTACTTAACGAGACCTTCAATTTTCTGGCCACTGGATTGCTGTTCACTTTTGCTCGACGACTATTGAACCAAATCGAATTTAATCAGGCTCAAAAGGAAGCTATTGCCACATACTAAAATTTTTATGGATTACATTTTTTAATAAGGTATTCATTTCTAATTTGTGCACCAAAATGTCTAATAATGTATTTAAACATTTTTATTCGCTACATATTTTGGTGCACAATTAAGAAATGTTAAAAGTTTAAGTATGTGTCATCAATAGCTTCCTTTTGAGCCTGATTACGTTCGATTTAGTCTAATAGTCATTGAGCACAAGTGTCCCATGCGATAAAAATCAGGAAACCTGAGGCATCGAGGATAGGAATTAATTGCAAGGCCTGAAAGCAACATTTTGAGGTCCAGTGGCCTGAAAAATGAAGGTCCCATTAAGTACTTCAAGCTCAAATTTTTTTGTTTATATGGTTACAAAAATAAATTTTTGACAACGTACAAGAATTTGCTTTTTTCGTTTTAACTCAGGCCTACCTCCTTATAATATAGTTATTACAAATTTACGTTAATTTTTGCAGAAACTATATTGGATTGATTTTTGATTTTGTTTCTCTAACAATCCTTTCATCAACAACGTTTTGGACAGTTTAAGTGTTTTTTTTTTTTTTTTTTTTTAAATTTTGGTAGTTTCCACGTACACTTTTTTACAGGTTTTTACGTATCCCCTACACTTTATTATTCCATTTCATTCCATTTCCAATTTTTACCCCCTCTTTACCCCACCTTCTCGCATTCGCCCGGGTTATGCCCGTGGAGAGAGGGAACACCTGTGCCAAACCCGTTGGGATAAATGCCATTTAGGAAAACCTCCTCCGAGAAGGGCGTGTATTCGAGAACAATTCTGTTTGGTGGCAAGGTCACATTGCGTAGACTTTAACACCGAAACCGAATGCCTCACACCTCCCGCTCACGTTGTGGAATGTGAAAAACACCTAACCGATCATTTAAGCTAAGGCCCGAGAACGATCACCATCCAAGTGCCAACCGCGCTCGGTGCTGCTTAACTTTCATGACTGGCCGAGGTGCGTTTCCGCCACTCCGCCACCGTGTCGGTCTGACAGTTTAAGTTATTTAAGAATACAAATTTCAAATAATAGCGGTTAATAGCAGCTTTCTTCTCGTATTTAGTTAATAGCTATAAATTAATTAAAATGTGAATTAATTTAATTGACGTAAAGTTTATTTTTCTAGGTTTTTTAAAAATATTGAATATTTTTATCCCTAGGGCCCAAGAGACAAAACCATGAGACACGAGTCTTCTTATTTGGGCCTAAGAATCATATCCCACAGTTTCAAATAAATTCATTTCTCAAATGTCATGTCTTCTCTTTGTAAGTAATGTAAATTGTAAGTAAAAACTTTCTGTTTTTAACATTTAATAAAATTACCAAAATCTCAATATACCAATATAATATATGGTATTCGAACAAATGTTTTTTTCGAAAAGTAATGCTCTAAAATTCTTATACGAATTCGGATAATTTTTTAAAGTTTCCATGTAATTTGCAACTGTTCTGCATCACATTTGCAGTATTTACGAAGATAAATACGATTTTATTACAACTTTAATAGGTCATACATAGAATAAAATTTGATTTATGTTTACTAGCTACAAAATAATTCAAAAACAGTAGAAAATTCATATTTAATTTTAATAAATGTATAGAAAGAACGTATTGTAACGTATATTGCATTGAACTACTATATTATACGTATACTACTTATAAACAATTTGAAAAGACACGTATTTTACATAACACTCAAAACGAATAAAAAGTACGTAAAAGGTATTAGTTTTAGATCGTCACGGGTGACGAGTGACTCAGAGACTGTAATAGTGCTCCGCTACATTTTCGAATCTCCTCTTTGGAACGATTGAAATAATCCACCACCAACAAAGGACGTCAGAGCGTTCGAGCACTATACGTCGTGTGCGTCGAGAAACTGAAGACTAGAGAGCCGTCAGTCGACAGTCGTCTGACTACCTATATAGTTGAGTTCAGACTGGTCTGGTGCCGCGTGCTTGCATATGGTCTATTTCACGTCAAGTGGTACGATGAAAATTTTAAATCGCTCCGAGAACAGGCTGGAAATATCTTCCAGAAGATAGAAAAAAAATTTTAGGTGTTAAAAATAATTTGCCTAAGAGTTATTCCACCATAAAAAATGGAAATTTTTCAATTTTTTAGAAAAATGGCTATTTTTAAAGCCATTTATCTCAAAAACTATTGATTTTTTTGAAAAAACATTACAAACAACTTTGTTCAAAATAATCTTTAGAACTCATCTACCTGGGTTACAATTCTTAATTTTAAATACTCGAAGAGTTAGAACGCCCGGAAATATTGAATATCAAAAAAAGGCGACCACGCCATAATCGATTTTGATCTAACACCGCTCAAAAGTTCACATTTTTTGAGAGCTTTCAAATGGCGGTAGTTAGATTATTGGCCAAGACCGCTGGTATAAGTTATGTTCTAAAATACATGAAAATTAGTGATTTTATGAGGTTTATGAGACATAACTTACACCAGCGGTCTTGGCCAATAATCTAACTACCACCATTCGAAAGCTCTCGAAAAATGTGATCTTTTGAGCGGTGTTAGATCAAAATCGATTGTGGCGTGATCGCCTTTGTTTGATATTCAATATTTCCGGGCGTTCTATCTCTTCGAGATTTTAAAATTAAGAATTGTAACCCAGGTAGATAAGTTCTAAAGATTATTTTGAACAAAAGTTGTGTATTATGTTTTTTCAAAAAAATCAATAAATTTTGAGATAAATGGCTTTGAAAATAGCAATTTTTCTAAAAAATTGAAAAATTTCCATTTTTTATGGTGGAATAACTCTTAGGCAAAGTATTTTTAACACCTAAAATTTTTTTTCTATCTTCTGGAAGATATTTCCAGCCTGTTCTCAAATTTTGGAGCGATTTAAAATTTTCATCGTACCACTTGACGTGAAATAGCCCATATACATGTATACACTCACATACACACACATACACACGCACACACACACACAGAGGCACCCGCACGTAAATATATGTATGTTCATGTACATTTGTATGTATACGCATGGTGTAGATTTTCCAGTCTCTTTTGTGTTTGTATACACTCCGCCGTAGTCCCCAGCAAACCTCGCAGGCAATCCACACGGTTCAATTTAAAATAAAAACTCCGATAAACTTTGTCAGTCTACACTAGCGATGTGTCGAATTGTCGATTATCGCTATAGATGCATGTATGCATACATGCATATATATAACTTAGTACTTGCGACGCAGCTGTTAACGTAGCTTTGGCACTGTGGTACTATATTTCAATATCTTTTCACATCGTGTAATGCAACACTTACACTTTTTTTGACAGCTAATTCACTTTTCGATTCCAAGCACGCAGGTTTTTGCAACGCCTTACTTACGTATAATAGTCCAGCAAAAGTAGGTCTGAAATCGACTTGTCACAGAAATTGCTGCATTTCTGATATTTGCAGCTTCCTAGGTCCTGAGGTTCTATGCGAAATAAACGTTTAAATATTATTTACATTTATATCTCAATAACGCTAAGGTTCACGACAAACAGACTAGCGCATACTTACAGAAAATTTTTTTCGATAAATTGAATTTCTTCTTTCATAAAAAATAAATCATTTTTCTGTTTTTTTTTTTGGGTTCACATCCCGTTAATGTACAATGCAAAGTTTTTATTTATTGAAATACAAATACTTGATTGCAGCTATGCATGTAGTCTTGAAACTATTAATTGAAAAGTTATTTTGTGTTTAATTAAAAGACCAAATAATGATATAACGATCAGAGTTTAACGGGATGTCGGATCCAAATTACAGGGATCTACACCTTTTAACATAAGAAATATATTGGAAATATTGATTTAAAAATCTGAAAAAATTCATATCGGTAGTTTAAAACAAAAGCGAGGGCATGGCGTTTTGATTTTTTAAGAAAAAATAAAATTGGTAATAATTTGATAAACAATTTTTGGTCGGTAATTATTGATCTAAAAAAGCATGAATGTTCAACGCAAAAATCAGAATTTAATTACAAATATAAAAATCATGGGCATGGCGTTCAGGATTTTTTAAAATAAAAAAATTTATTCTCTTATTATTTTTAAAAAAATATTAAAAATTATCATTTTCTGAGTCCGACATTCCCTTAATTCAGAAATCAATTAGTTAATATGAATAACACGCGAGTTAAATCAGACATCAAAAATTAGTTATGAATTAAACGCAAGTCTAATTCAAAAATCAGAAATGATTTGTGTATTAAACACGAGTTTAATTCATAAATCAAATAAATGATTTTCGTCAAAACCCGAGTTTAATTCACAAATCATTTATAATTAGTAAATTAAACGCGAATTTTATTTATCAATCGAAAAAGAATTATGATTTAAAGAATGGTGCAATCAATTTTTTTGCAACCCTGATTTGAACATATCTTTCTTAAGTATATATTATAAATAGTTGCCTTCTAATGTGTATAACATTTTATTAAAGTTTTGAGATAAGTAATTAGGACCCTAAAATAACAATTTTCTTAATTTTTTTTATGCAATGGTGATCGATTTAAAAAAAAACTGCATACGCAAAATGTATACACTTTGTAATATATAACTATATCTTTCGAAATTACTTCTTGGAAAAAAGATGTAAAAACCAATAAAAAAATTGTTTATACTAATAACCCTGTGTATAATTGCTGAACAAACTCAACTGAATAATAGAACACCTCTTTACGATAAGCTATGTCGTATTTATATATAGGATTTAATCGCGTCATTGGTTTTATAATAATAAATATTGGCTTTATAATTAATAAATAAATTTTTCAAACTATCAGAATATCCTCTACCGAATAATATTCAGTATTTATGCATGCTAGAGAAGAATGTATGTAATCATGAAAATTTATTTTAATATTTCATACTGCGTACATAAATGAAGCAAACAGTTCTTATGTATTGTATTTAATTATCACAACAGTACAATTATCATTTCAAAAATATAATACGTACTTTGATAGACATGTATTCTATAAACACTAAAGTGTAAAAATTAACGTTGGAAAGTATAAATTGATAGATGTTTTGCTGAATATAAATGGTTATAGTTGCATTGAAAAAAATATAATCATTGTTAGAAATATAACCTAACCATAACTGTCAAAAATCAAAAGGATATAATAAATCTATTTTAATATTACATGTTTTATCCATTATCGTTATAAATTAATTTAACTATAAAATGAAATATTTAAATGATTGTTGTTATCGCATTAAAATATTGTATTTCTAATACGATTATAAAATTTCATTTAATATTTCAATTTATAGTTAAATTAAATTTATAACGATAATGGATAAAAACATGTAATATTAAAATAGATTTATTATTCCTTTTTATTTTTGACACGTATGGTTAGGTTATATTTCTAACAATGATTATATTTTTTTCAATGCGACTATAGCCATTTATATTCAGCAAAACATATTATAAACAATATAATTGTTGCATTGAAAAAGTACAATCGTTTTTAGTAGACCTAAAATATAATCTTATGAGTCAACAATCACAAATTTTAATCCATTCCATTTAAGATTATAAGGGCTTATTTGCATACAGTATTTAAATTGTGCACTCATTTAAATTATAATTACATATTTAATATAAAATCATTTAAAAATTTTATTTACATCAATGCGATTCAATAAATCCTTTATTTTAATCAATTGATTTACATAATGAAATGTTTAAATGATTTAATAGAGGTATAGATCCGGTGCAGTTGGCCGAGCCGCAATTTCCGTTTCCGGAGATGGAGGATGCACCTCATCCAGGGTGGGTGCCGGTCCCATCGCGTCCACTTGGGAAACCGAGGAGCCTCTTTGGGACGATACGACGCGGTGACCGATTCCCCGCTCGTCCAACTGCAACGGGCCATGAACTGGCCACCGTCGAGACGTTCGAGACGACGCAGGAGGAGAGGGTCGCCCAGTCGAAGACATCTGACTGCGGATGATTACTTCGGGACGCTCTACCGGTCCCCGGAGCGTGATGAGTTCGCCTCCTCCTGGACCCGCGACGTTGGTGCGACGCGGCCCGGAGGTGGACTTCCGCCCCACGCGTTCGGTCTCTTCGAAGGTGGTGGTGCCGTGGGTTCCATGGTATGGAGCACGAGCACCGATGTCCGCGATCAGGAGCCACAAGAACCACCGGGGTGCAGTTCCAGGGGTTAGTATCTATTCAGACGGATCCCGAATTAGACCCTCCGCCCCGTGCCTGCATAAAATGCTGGCAATACGGACACAAGCGGTCGGAATGTCGGGATCCGACGAATGTTATGTTTTGTTATAATTGTGGGCGGAGAGGAGTAACCCTGCGCTCTTGCCCTAGGTGCGCACCAGTGCACCGCACTCCGGAGGAGCGGAAGACCGACGAGTCGCTAGCGGTTCCTTCATCGACATCACCGGAAGTTACGACTTTCGTGGTGATGTTGGATGGGGAACCAGCGCGCTCAGAGGTACCACCGACTCTGGAAGTGGCGGTGGTGGACGTGTCGCCCCAGGAAGAACCGGCGGTGGCAGCTGAGGGTCCGGCGTCAGGGACGAAAAGGAAACGACGAGGTCGACGAGGCCGACGGGCAACCAGGTCCAAGGTGGATCAAGCCTCCGTACTGCCGACGGAGGCGTCTTCACTCCGTTGGCGCCGAACCTGGGCCTACCAGCCGCCATTCCCTCACCCGCTGCTGGACTGAACCTCCCGAGGGTGCAGGCGTTGGGGCGCCTATCAGTGTCGTTGGGGAGGATGCAATCCCGATCTCCGAGCTCGGGTCCTGCGAGCCGCTGGTGATCTTCCGGCAATCAAGATTCTACAAGAACTCATTGATTCGCTGGGGGATATTCCGGCTGGTGAGCGGGATGCGATTTTGGAGTCGGTATTGCTGACTCCCAGCGTATAGCCTCAACGTCGGCTACTTTCCGGGGGGGGGGGGGGAAGGGGAAAGCGCGGTTGTGGAGGATTGGGTCCGGCTTGTCGAGAATCGTGATGCAGTCCCATATATGAGTTATGAGTTTTTTTTGTTATAATTAACTTAAAAAGGTAAATCAAAATTAGTCGGGTAATTGTGATTTAGGGGGGGGTTTTGTGACATTGCATGTCAAAAGATAATATTAATTAATAAGTACGCGGGAGAAGGCCTCGACGGTGTCGGTACACCGGAGGCTTTTCGCGAAACAGACTACACGTGTAGTCACGGAGACAAGGTCGGCCATGTTGTCGTATGCGATGCGCGACTTCCCCCCACGCGCAGACGACGCTTCCTTCTGTATACATGGTGGTAGGTGCGACCTCTCCAGGACATGACCCAGTGAGGCGAATTATCACCTGGGGGGAGAATGATTTTCTGTTTTTGTCGTCAGCCTTGAACGAGCGACAAAAGACAGATAGTACGATATAACGTAGTATTTATAGAAGATTATATACATTATATATAAGCGAATTATCATAGACTAAATATTAATATTAGAATGTAATTTACCTATATTAGTTATTGGAATTGTTAAAGGTTATTTAAATAGAATTGATGTATTATAAAGAATATTAACATTATGTATAATATATTAAATGAAAAATTCGTATTTTTCGCGCATTTAATGCGCAGTGCAAATCTCAGCAAATAGTAGCATGCTCGGGCGGTTCGCGCATGCGAACCGTGAGTAGCATTGCAACCCGTGCTGCACTTGGAATATGATTCGTGCCTCCACGAGTAGAAAGCACTTGTGGAGGGGATTCTTGAGTGCGTATCGAGATCATGGAGGTGAAGGCTACATGTTGGGTGTTAGGAGGTGTCTGCAATGAACACCTGCCTTCACTCAATATATATTTTTGATTTTCGCGCGGCTGACATGTTGTCGTGACATCGCGATTTTCGGCGCATGCTGAGGATGTCCAATCAGCATGCTCCAGCCATCGAGGGATCGTGAGTGGGAAAAGCGTCGGTGTTGTAATAAAACCGACGAGATCCTGTGATCTCTCTCTTGTTCCCTTCCGGATTTCATGATAATCGGTCGTGATTAAATAGTCGAACTCTATTGTCGCTATGAGGAAGCCAAGTATTATGGTAAAAATTCCGGTAAAGTTAATTTTATTATTATTTTAATTTGCTATTGTTATATTTGTACTCATTGGTTTCTCCTGCATTGCCCTGATCCCGCACGCCGAAAGGGCAGTGCGACCGGGTGCGTGTGGTGACGACCTGAGTAGCTATTTTATCTTAAATAATATCGGCGCCACGGTGATGCTGACGCGTATCTATCAAGGTACGCGAGGCTAAACCGACGACATATTCACGGTCGAGCGGATTTGTGTACCACGCGATTAATAATGTTAGTAAATGTTCGCGTATCGATAAAATAATGCTTATAATTAAGATGTATATAATTTGTATTAGATATTAATAAATAAAGTTCGCTCGCTCAGTTATTCGTATCCGGTAGTATATTGTTCATTATTAATAATGCCAACTATTCCCTGTTTCCAACCTCCTCACGAGATATAGTCTTTAACGTGCTATTTGACTAGTATTCCTTATTAATTTAGTGAATGACGATATATTAATATTTATTAAAAATACCGTTACAATATATAATTATAATTTAAATGAGTGCACAATTTAAATACTGTATGCAAATAAGCCCTTTTAATCTTAAATAGAATGGATTAAAATTTGTGATTGTTGACACGTAAGATTATATTTTAGGTCTACTAAAACGATTGTACTTTTTCAATGCAACAATTATATTATTTATAACATGTTTTGCTGAATATAAATGGCTATAGTTGCATTGAGAAAAACATAATCATTGTTAGAAATTTAACCTAACCATACCTGTCAAAAATAAAAAGGAATAATAAATCTATTTTAATATTACATGTTTTTATCCATTATCGTTATAAATTTAATTTAACTATAAATTGAAATATTAAATGAAATTATTATCATCGCATTAGAAAATTGTATTTAATAAATTAATTAAATTAAAGAAAGCATTCATTTGATCACATTAATTTGTATACATTTTTTAAATAAGTTTATATAAATATATCAGTACAAATATATAAACACATTTAAAAATTTTGTACTAATGAATGGGATCAAATGATCAAATGAATGTCTTCTTTAATTTAATTAATTCATTATATACAATATTCTAATGCGATTATAACAAAATATTTTAATATTTCAATTTATAGTTTAATTAAATTTATATTGCTGATGGATAAAAACTTATAATAATTATTGTAATAACTTTAATAATATTTACTTTTAACTTTACAATTTTGCAGGGACAGACAAGTACAGAGGTATCCATATAAATACACCCCGCAAAATTGTGATTGGGCGTATATAAAATCGCAGTAAGTTTTATCATTTTGTTAGATGATTAACAATTAAGAAACTATCTCAATAACTAATTATTTTTTTAGATACAGCTATGAACAGATATACGATGAGTGGGAGTACTACTTCCAGCAAACAAATAAATTAAGTTACGTATGTATAAAATTTTCTATTTTTAATATTTCATATTATTCAGCCATTTTATGTAATTATATTTTCAGAAATTAAAATCGGAAAAAAATTATAGCGCCACTTTAAAGGCAGAAAACAGCACGCTGAAAATAAAAAACGATTGCTCCATGACCTCCTAAAAGACAGCAAATCAGTGAGTAATTTTATATAACAATAAAATTTGTTTAAATGATAATAACTGTTCTTATTCTCCTAGCAGACTAGCGGGTGCTCCCACCATAGATGCTGAAATCATTATTACCAACATTAATATTAGAATAACCTGTAATAAAATAAACGTAATTAAAAATAACAACATTATGAATTATTTTTATACATTTCGCTTCCAAACACATCTCCTCATACCAGCCTCCTCCCTCTTCCTTTAGCATTTCAACAATCAATGTCAAGAAAATATAATCCAATTAACGAGTCTTCATCCCCTACGGTAAGTTGTCCGGGGGTGCGATTTCGTTCATAAAAATTGTACGATCATCTGACATCTAGAGGAAGTCGTGTACAAAAATCTGGCGGGGCACTAGGTATTTTAGTCGGCGAAAAAAAAATAATCTGTTTCTACGAGTTTTTATCCCCTACCGTAAGATGTCCGGGGGTGCGATTTCGTTCATAAAAAATTGTACGATTATCTGACACCTAGAGGAAGTCGTGTACAAAAATCTGGCGGGGCACTACGTATTTTAGTCGGCGAAAAAAAAATAACCTGTTTCTACGAGTTTTTATCCCCTACCGTAAGTTGTCCGGGGTGCGATTTCGTTCATAAAAATTGAACGATCATCTGACATCCTAGAGGAAGTCGTGTACAAAAATCTGGCGGGGCACTACGTATTTTAGTCGGTGTAAAACAACATAACCTATTTCTACGAGTTTCATACCCTTACCGTAAGTTGTCCGGGGGTGCGATTTCGTTCATAAAAAATTGTACGATCACCTGACATCTAGAGGAAGTCGTGTACAAAAATCTGGCGGGGCACTACGTATTTTAGTCGGTGTAAAAAAAACATAACCTATTTCTACGAGTTTCATCCCTTACCGTAAGTTGTCCGGGGGTGCGATTTCGTTCATAAAAATTGTACGATCACCTGGACATCTAGAGGAAGTCGTGTACAAAATCTGGCGGGGCACTAGGTATTTTATATGATAAATGAATTTATTGATCTTCACAAGCCAAAGAAACATTTCTTCACATCTCAAGTAAGGCGGACTGTATTAATACCAGCCACTTTAGAAACCTCACAGGATGAGTGTTCGAAAAAGACTAAGACAAGCTAAGTCAAAAAAAATGTAAAATTTAATTGATTGTAGTATAAAATTAATTAAAACTTAATAAGACGGAAGAAAAAAAACAAAAAAAAAATAAGAAAATTATGTATTTCGCCCTGAGTATGTCTGGTGTGCTCATCAGTAGAGTCCAGGCATCTCGTCTCTAGATACAAATGACAGATATAAAAAATATTTGAAAACCTGACGAGGAAGTCATGGGGTATATATGCCCTACCGATAGCAAACTTTAATAAGTGCCACATATAACAGGTAGCCCCCTAACGCACTTACATAGAACTAATGTCTTAATCGTCAGAATATTTGTTAAATAAGGCATATTCGTGATCCAATGCCATATAATTTTAAAATTTGAATTTTCCAACTATTAGAAAAATTCGAGAATTTTCTAATAGTAATTAGAAATAATAGTAGTAGTAATATTCTGACGATTAAGACATTAGTTCTATGTAAGTGCGTTAGGGGGCTACCTGTTAATATGTGGCACTTATTAAAGTTTGCTATCGGTAGGGCATATATACCCCATGTCTTCCTCGTCAGGTTTTCAAATTATTTTATATCTGTCATTTGTATCTAGAGACGAGATGCCTGGACTCTACTGATGAGCCCACCAGGCATACTCAGGGCGAAATACATAATTTTTAATTTTTTTTTTTTTCTTCCGTCTTATAAGTTTTAATTAATTTTATACTACAATCAATTAAATTTTACATTTTGTTGACTTAGCTTGTCTTAGTCTTTTTTCGAACACTCATCCTGTGAGGTTTCTAAAGTAGCTGGTTATTAATACAGTCCGCCTTACTTGAGATGTGAGAAATGTTTCTTTGGCTTGTGAAGATCAATAAATTCATTTATCATATAACTTAGAGTGTACAAAAGCAATAAATTCTCGAATTTTTCTAATAGTTGGAAAATTCAAATTTTAAAATTATATGGCATTGGATCACGAATATGCCTTATTTTACAATAATTCTGACGATTAGACATTAGTTCTATGTAAGTGCGTTAGGGGCTACCTGTTAATATGTGGCACTTATTAAAGTTTGCTATCGTAGGGCATATATACCCCATGTCTTCCTCGTCAGGGTTTTCAAATATTTTATATCTGTCATTTGTATCTAGAGACGAGATGCATGGACTCTACTGATGAGGCACACCAGACATACTCAGGGCGAAATACATAATTTTTAATTTTTTTGTTTTTTCTTCCGTCTTATTAATTTTAATTAATTTTATACACAATCAATTAAAATTATTTACATTTTTGTTGACTTAGCTTGTCTTAGTCTATTTTTCGAACACTTATCCTGTGAGGTTCTAAGTGGCTGGTATTAATACAGTCCGCCTTACTTGAGATGTGAGAAATGTTTCTTTGGCTTGTGAAGATCAATAATTCATTTATCATATAACTTAGAGTGTACAAAAGCAATAATTCTCAATTTTTCTAGATATTTGGAAAATAAAATTTTAAAATTATATGGCATTGGATCCGATATGCCTTATTTAACAATATTCTGACAATTAAGGACATTAGTTCTATGTAAGTGCGTTAGGGGGCTACCTGTTAAGTATGTGCACTTAGTAAAGTTTGCTATCGGTAGGGCATATATACCCCAGTGTCTTCCTCGTCAGGGTTTTCAAATATTTTTATATCTGTCATTTGTATCTAGAGACGAGATGCCTGGACTCTACTGAGAGCACACCAGACATACTCAGGGCGAAATACATAATTTTTTAATTTTTTTTGTTTTTTTCTTCCGTCTTATTAAGTTTTAATTAATTTTATACTACAATCATTAAATTTACATTGTTTGTTGACTTAGCTTGTCTTAGTCTTTTTTCGAACACTTATCCTGTGAGGTTTCTAAGTGGCTGGTATTAATACAGTCCGCCTTACTTAAGATGTGAGAATGTTTCTTTGGGCTTGTGAAGATCAATAAATTCATTATCATATAACTTAGAGAGTACAAAAGCAATAAATTCTCGAATTTTTCTAATAGTTGGGAAAATAAAATTTTAAAACTAGGTGATTTTTTGTCGTCGAAAAAAATATCCTGTTTCTACGATTTTATATCCCCTACCGTAAATTGTCCGGGGTGCGATTTCGTTCATAAAAATTGTACGATTATCTGACACCTAGAACAAGTCGTGTACAAAAATCTGGCGGGGCACTACGTATTTTAGGTCGGTGTAAAAAAAAATAACCTATTTCTACGAGGTTTCTACCCTTACCGTAGTTGTCCGGGGATGCGATTTCGTTCATAAAATTGTACTTTCATCTGACAACTAAAGGAAGTCGTGTACAAAAATCTGGCGGGACACTAGGATTTTTAGTCGGTGTAAAAAAAAAATATAATTTATTTTCACGAGTTTTCATCCCCTACCGTAAGTTGTCCGGGGGTGCGATTATTGTTCAAAAAAATTGTACGATCACCTGACATCTAGAGGAAGTCGTATACAAAAAATCTGGCGGGGCACTCGGAATTATAGTCGGTGGTAAAGAAAATAACCTATTTCTACGAGATTTCGTCTCCTACCGTAAGGTTGACCAAGGGTGCGATTTCGTTCATAAAAAATTGTACGATTATCTGACACCTAGAGGAAGTCGTGTACAAAATCTGGCGGGGCACTACGTATTTTAGTCGGCGGAAAAAAAAATAACCTGTTTCTACGAGTTTTTAATCCCCTACCGTAAGTTGTCCGGGGGTGCGATTTCGTTCAAAAAATTGTACGATCACCTGACACCTAGAGGAAGTCGTGTACAAAAATCTGGCGGGGCACTAGAATTTTAGTCGGTGTAAAAAAAATAACCATTTTCACGAGTTTTCATCCCCTACCTGTTAATATGTGGCACTTATTAAAGTTTGCTATCGGTAGGGCATATATACCCCCATGTCTTCCTCGTCAGGTTTTCAAATATTTTTATATCTGTCATTTGTATCTAGAGACGAGATGCATGGACTCTACTGATGAGCACACAGACATACTCAGGGCGAAATACATAATTTTTTAATTTTTTTTTGTTTTTTTCTTCCGTCTTATTAAGTTTTAATTAATTTTATACTACAATCAATTAATTACATTTTTTTTTTGTGACTTAGCTTGTCAGTCTTTTTTCGAACACTTATCCTGTGAGGTTTTAAAGTGGCTGGTATTAATACAGTCCGCCTTACTTGAGATGTGAGAATGTTTCTTTGGCTTGTGAAGATCAATAAATCATTTATCATATAACTTAGAGTGTACAAAAGCACATAAATTCTCAAATTTTTCTAATATTTGGAAAATAAAATTTTAATTATATGGCATTGGATCACGAATATGCCTTATTTAACAATATTCTGACAATTAAGACATTAGTTCTATGTAAGGCGTTAGGGGGCTACCTGTAATAGTGGCACTTATTAAAGTTTGCTATCGGTAGGGCATTATACCCCCATGTCTTCCTCGTCAGGTTTTCAAATATTTTTATATCTGTCATTTGTATCTAGAGACGAGATGCCTGGACTCTACTGATGAGCACACCAGACATACTCAGGGCGGAAATACATAATTTTTTAATTTTTTTTTGTTTTTTTCTTCCGTCTTATTAAGTTTTAATTAATTTTATACTACAATCAATTAAATTTACATTTTTGTTGACTTAGCTTGTCTTAGTCTTTTTTCGAACATTATCCTGTGAGGTTTCTAAAGTGGCTGGTATTAATACAGTCCGCCTTAATTAAGATGTGAGAATGTTTCTTTGGCTTGTGAAGATCAATAAATTCATTATCATATAACTTAGAGAGTACAAAAGCAATAAATTCTCGAATTTTTCTAATAGTTGGAAAATAAAATTTTAAAACTAGGTATTTTTGTCGTCGAAAAAAATATCCTGTTTCTACGATTTATCCCCTACCGTAAATTGTCCGGGGGTGCGATTTCGTTCAAAAAATTGTACGATATCTGACACCTAGAAGGAAGTCGTGTACAAAAATCTGGCGGGGCACTAGTATTTTAGTCGGTGTAAAAAAAAAAACACTATTTTCACGAGTTTCTACCCTACCGTAAGTTGTCCGGGGGTGCGATTTCGTTCATAAAAATTGTACGTCATCTGACACCTAGAGGAAGTCGTGTACAAAAATCTGGCGCGGGCACTAGGAATTTTAGTCGGTGTAAAAAAAATATAATATTTTCACGAGTTTTCATCCCCTACCGTAAGTTGTCCGGGGGTGCGATTTGTTCAAAAAAATTGTACGATCACCTGACACTAGAGGAAGTCGTGTACAAAAATCTGGCGGGGCACTGGAATTTAGTCGGTGTAAAAAAAAATAACCTATTTCACGAGTTCGTTCCTACCGTAAGTTGTCCGGGGGTGCGATTTCGTTCAAAAAATTGTACGATCACCTGACCTAGAGGAAGTCGTGTACAAAAATCTGGCGGGGCACTAGAATTTTAGTCGGTGAAAAAAAATAACCTTTTCACGAGTTTTCATCCCCTACCGTAAGTTGTCCGGGGGTGCGATTTCGTTCATAAAAATTGTACGATCACCTGACACTAGAGGAAGTCGTGTACAAAAATCTGGCGGGGCACTAATTTAGTCGGTGTAAAAAAAATATCCATTTTCACGAGTTTTCATCCCCTACCGTAGTTGTCGGGGGTGCGATTTCGTTCAAAAAATTGTACGTTCACCTGACAACTAGAGGAAGTCGTGTACAAAAATCTGGCGGGGCACTAGGAATTTTAGTCGGTGTAAAAAAAATATAATCCATTTTCACGATTTTTCCCCTACCGTAAGTTGTCCGGGGGTGCGATTTCGTTCATAAAAATTGTACGATCACCTGACACTAGAGGAAGTCGTGTACAAAAATCTGGCGGGGCACTAATTTAGTCGGTGTAAAAAAAATATCCATTTTCACGAGTTTTCATCCCCTACCGTAGTTGTCGGGGGTGCGATTTCGTTCAAAAAATTGTACGTTCACCTGACAACTAGAGGAAGTCGTGTACAAAAATCTGGCGGGGCACTAGGAATTTTAGTCGGTGTAAAAAAAATATAATCCATTTTCACGATTTTTCCCCTACCGTAAGTTGTCCGGGGGTGCGATTTCGTTCAAAAAAATTGTACGATCACCTGACACTAGAGGAAGTCGTGTACAAAAATCTGGCGGGGCACTAGGAATTTTAGTCGGTGTAAAAAAAATATAATCCATTTTCACGAGTTTTCATCCCCTACCGTAAGTTGTCCGGGGGTGCGATTTCGTTCATAAAAATTGTACGATCACCTGACAACTAGAGGAAGTCGTGTACAAAAATCTGGCGGGGCACTATGAATTTTAGTCGGTGTAAAAAAAATATAATCCATTTTCACGAGTTTTCATCCCCTACCGTAAGTTGTCCGGGGGTGCGATTTCGTTCAAAAAAATTGTACGATCACCTGAACTAGAGGAAGTCGTGTACAAAAATCTGGCGGGGCACTAGGAATTTTAGTCGGTGTGTAAAAAAAATATAATATTTTCACGAGTTTTCATCCCCTACCGTAAGTTGTCCGGGGGTGCGATTTCGTTCATAAAAATTGTACGTTCACCTGACAACTAGAGGAAGTCGTGTACAAAAATCTGGCGGGGCACTAGGAATTTTAGTCGGTGTAAAAAAAATATATCCATTTTCACGAGTTTTCATCCCCTACCGAAAGTTGTTCGGGGGTGCGATTTCGTTCATAAAAATTGTACGTTCACCTGACAACTAGAGGAAGTCGTGTACAAAAATCTGGCGGGGCACTACGAATTTTGTCGGTGTAAAAAAAATTAATCCATTTTCACGAGTTATCATCCCTACCGTAAGTTGTCCGGGGGTGCGATTTCGTTCATAAAAATTGTACGATCACCTGACACCTAGAGGAAGTCGTGTACAAAAATCTGGCGGGGCACGGAATTTTAGTCGGTGTAAAAAAAATATAATCCATTTTCACGAGTTTCATCCTACCGTAAGTTGTCCGGGGGTGCGATTTCGTTCATAAAAATTGTACGATCACCTGACACCTAGAGGAAGTCGTGTACAAAAATCTGGCGGGGCACTAGGCATTTTAGTCGGTGTAAAAAAAATATAATCCATTTTCACAAGTTTTCATCCCCTACCGTAAGTTGTGGGGGGTGCGATTTCGTTCATAAAAATTGTACGATCACCTGACACCTAGAGGAAGTCGTGTACAAAAATCTGGCGGGGACTAGGAATTTTAGTTGGTGTAAAAAAAAAAATGTAACATGTTTAGACATGATTTCATCCCTTATTTTAAGGGTTTCGGAGGTGCGATTGTATTCATTTTGTATTAGTAATTTCTATTCATTCCCAAGTCGTGTACGCATTTGTGGAAAGATACAACGTAATTTTTTTTTTTGAGCAGTGCTGCGTTTTAGCGTGGAAACTTCAGATCATATAATATTGTATTATTTTAATTAAAAATGTCAGTATAATGGATTTCATATTTTAACTCATATGGAGATGTGACACCCGAATTGCATAGACCTACTTAGAAAATGTCAAAAATTTAAAAACCCATATTATATGAAAATCTGAAAAAAATTACGGATACAGTATTTCAGAACAAATTATAGAAATAACCGTTTTTCGGTAGGTAATATTTACTTATAAAATAATAACTTATTGCTGCCCAAAATCTCGCTGATTATCAAAAAAAATTTTAATTAATTCGCAGAAT
>JANSJX010000531.1:0-23140 GCA_026168455.1 Theocolax elegans | reverse complement strand
CTCCGTATTGGCGTTGGAGCCACGTCCTGAGGAGTCGTACCGGGAAATTAAGTGTATTGGTAAGACCTGGCGCCCAGTGTAATAATAAATACGGTCTTACCGGATTTAAAGGTAACATATATATATTAAATAAAGTGGAACCGAGTAGCGTGGTTTACGGGCCACGAAAGTGAGGACCACGTCACACGGTATGTTACCGAGTCTTAGGACACGTATGGCTACGATGTACATTGAGATTTTCGACTCGAACGAGGTTTCATCACGCGCACACACACACACACACACACACACATACATATACACGAACATACCTACGTGTACACGTGCTCGTTCTGCACTAAGGAGGGATTTCTGAAAGTGTTTGAGGGTTTATATGCTGTAACGGCTTTTTCACTCCAAAACCAATTAATTCTATTCTATGTGACTCGATTGATGAGTTTCATTATTCAATATCCAATCGTAATACTATACGGAGAGAGGAATCAATATATAAAATTGCACTGTAATATAAAGCCCCACCGTAAGCATCCGTAATTTCAGTATTCATACAAACACACGCGTGCACACATACACACGCACGTAATAGTTATTTATGTACTTTGGTATATATGACACGTTAATGCGATCAGAGGGAAAATATCATTGTGAATGGATAGTAGTTGGGCCGCGGTCGCGAGCGCAGCGAGCGTCCAAGGCATAACTAATCCATTCACAATAATATTTTTCCTCTAAAAACATCTCCAACATGGAGAAATCTCGATTATTGTTTTTCTGGGTTTGGGGAATGATATGATAACTAGGTAAATAAATTAAGGCTTATCATTGAGCCGAATTAACTAGTTATTGGCTCTGAAGGGAAAAGCCTTTCGGCATAAAAACCCTTCGGAAGTTTACATTTAGAATTGGAATAAGTATATATATAAAGTGAAGGTGTGAGTCTTAATAATAATGAGGAATCGTTGCGATGGACCTCCACGGTCGGTTGTACGACCACGTACACCGTGCGCGACGGTGATTATAATTCGCGGTTACCTTCGTATAAATCGTTGAAACTCGAGTTGAAACGCACGAATTATACAGAACAATTCTCGTTAATTACAATCTGCGAAGATAATAGCGCGACCGAAACAATAAACGAAGTAACTCGTACAGAAATCGATTCGGACACGATATGTTTTCACTTGACGATTCAAACGAGAGTCCTTACGCAATCGAGTGGGCCCACGATCTCTCCCGGTTTTTTCCCCACTCCTTTAAAGTGGCGGATCGCGAAAGAAATGTCCGCAACGAGAGCAAGCGACGTGGCGCTGCTTATGAATCGATTGCGCGCGCTATCGAATATGTTAAACAAATGTTGACCGAACAGATGCACCGTGTGTGTTACATTGATTTATTATGTCACTCGTATAAATTGACATTTATCTTATCCAAGGTGAACAAATGCAAAGAGAGAGCGTGTGTGTATAACGTATAATGATCTTAAACCAGTTGATTTTTCATTACAACGTTTGCTGCTAAATAAATATATATTTATATGTGTGTGTGTGTGTGTGTGTGTGTGTGTGTGTATACATACAAGAGGTAGATAAGAAAAACAACTCGCGATTCGAGTAAACAATGTGAAATATCTTTGTTTTATTGAAAATCATCGACGATTAAATATAGACACACTCGTAGCGTGCGCGTCGAGCAAACCGAGAGTTCTCATCGTCAACGATGTTAAAGATCGAGAGCGAAAGGGAGAAGGGAAAGGTCAGGTAGATTCAAGAACAAAGAGTTGAAATGAAAGGGAAGTCTCTACATTGTATTAAGTGACTTTATACGCGAAGCCAAACTCTCCATTCTCCAACTAACGTTCGATCCAGTCGCGTTCGAGCTCATTGTAGATACCGATAAAAACTGCATTTACGCATTACCGAGAAGAAAGTTTATCGGGGTTTTAACGAATATGTTATTTTGCTGACTCTCTTGGCTCTTCTTCTCTCGCGTGCACTTTATTCTCGAGTTAAGCTGATTCTTTTTTCAACAATTTTAACGATCTAGTAAACATTGTAAAAATATTTACTTTTCAGAGTTGTACTTTTCCAGCTCCGAGGTTATATTATGCTGTTGCATTTTTTCTCGAACTTTTATTCCTATTAAAAAATTTTATACGAATTGAGAAAACAATCTGTAAACTGATGATTCGTCTGCGTTAACCATATCAATACATTTTTAAAACAATTTTTCATGGGTTTTGCATTTGATCATCTCACGTTCTTATCTGAGTTCACGGTTTCTTTTTATTTACAAGAAAGAAAATTGTTTAAATGAGACGCTAAACCTTGATCTACTTTTTCTCCGCAATCTGAATGCAAAGAAATGTAACTGTTTGTATTTTAAAGTTCTTTTTATTTTCAACGTTGTCGTGTTCAACGTTTTTAAAAAATGCATACACGAAGAGAGTAAATTTCAATCGATAACTTTATTAGGAACTATTGTAATTCGGTCACAGACCTGCGCATACTAATAAGTTAGTATAGTTAACATTAAGCAAGAATCTACCGAAAGTTTTGACAACGAAGATTACGCGTGTAGAATCCGAAAGAAATTGTATGTTCTCCGTTAACCCCATTACACCTTGCACACAGCTGTAATTTGACCAATAAACACAAAGAGTACGAAGGTACTTAGCAATGCTGACACAATGCGCAATATTTCCAATTGGAAAAGAAAGATACACAAGAGAGGTTCGAAAATCTCGAAAAAAAGAAGGCATAAGAAAATGGAGAGACACGAGAGAAGGAGAGAGGGATAGAGGGAAAGAGAGAAAGAGGAGAAAGCTGGAGAGCAGGAAACACGGAAGGGGCGTGGATCTCGGTAGGGCAGCGCTACGATAAATTACCGGACCGCGATATCCAGGCTCTACTCTCTTTTTCCCTTCGCTCTCTCTCTCTCTCTCTCTTTCTCTCTTTCACGCTATATACGTGTATCGCGCTTCCTGTAGGTTCGCGAATCGGATCCCCGAAGTTTTCACGCTCGGAATAACGAGACAGTTCCGTTCGGTACCATTTTCCTATGAGTGATAAGCCCCCGTCGGCGTTTCCTTTTATTTCCCGAGGATTTTCATCCAGGAAGGGATGATACGTGGTGTACCCGAGTTATAACGAGCCGATGGTCTCGGGAGACCAGATTTGATACCTTATTATTTCGCTTCTTCTTGACGTCGTCTGAATGCATCGACCGACCGAGGGGAAACCCAGTTTCATTCATGACAAATCCGCGTAACAAAAGTATATACCGATAATAGATCGTTAAAATATAGTCGCATCGACAATAAGCGTAAAAACTCAAGTTGTTTACGATGGCGCTTCGGAACCGCGTGTATTTCAATCAAATTAAGAATCATCATTTTCAAAGAGCTAATTTATTACCGACCACTTGGATAATGCATTTCGCAAGAGGAAAAAAATCTCGCTCAATCACCTAATGAAAATCTTTTATAGCCAAGTTCGTAAACACATACATGCAGAGAGTCGTAAAAAGGGGACCAGAAATATCGCGCGCATAACGTAATCCACGAAAAAGTTCGTAAATAAACTTAAAGACGACGAAACGGGCAAATTGATACCGGACCGAAACATATTTAGTGAACCTTTTGCACCCCTATTTTTTTTATCTCTCTTAAAAATCCACTTACATAAATCCTATAGCGAACCTAAGAAAAAGAGAAACAAATGCTGTACCAATGAACTCGCACTGTGATCGCGGTTTTCCCAATATTTTCTATTTTTCTATGAATTTTCGTGCAGAATCTGTCTACTTGTACAACACATCTGAAAAGTTATGAAAATGAAATTCTTTCAATGTTAATCATTACAATTGCATGCTTATTTTCTTATCATTTAAATGTTTTTACGAGGAAACGAACGAGTTCTCTTATCAATTAAAACTTATCATAAAACAATTTTATGCTTCGATAAAAATTACTTCGAGTAATATAATATGCATTAAC
Organism: Theocolax elegans; assembly: GCA_026168455.1. NCBI lineage: Eukaryota > Metazoa > Arthropoda > Insecta > Hymenoptera > Cerocephalidae > Theocolax > Theocolax elegans. The sequence goes on along the minus strand of JANSJX010000531.1, from coordinate 19,146 downwards.
GTAGGCTTATTGCATGACATTAAATATTAATGCTGTGCATTAATTAAGACGTACGAAAATTGTTTTTCTTCCAACTAACTGTTAATTAATGAAAATTAAGCGTTTTATTCAAAGCATTTTACTGTAATTGGTTGATACATCAGATTCAATTAAAACAATAAAAAAAAAACAGTATTAAAAATTTTTATAAACATTTTAGTTTTTATTGATTTTTTTTATATTTTTTCATATCACACGTATAGAAATTACATTTCTATATAAATAACATACGATATAAAAATATAAAATAAACAAAGTGAAAGCATAACGATTCCTTCCATAAATAAACAAAAAATGACCGACATAAATCCTTTGGCCAAACGCGCTGAAAAGAGAAGAGAAATGCAGCGAGAGAACGCGCTGCAACATGAAAACGATAAAACCGACAGCTCGCGAAACTCGGTTGAGACTGGTCATGGTTTTGGAATGCGCGTCTTTTCAAATCGAGCACAAAAGCCGCAGTTTTTTTTTCATTGGTTCTAATCACGAGCTAGTACGCAAGATAAGAATGTAAAAAGAGTCGATATTACCAAAATGTGCGCGCGATAGTCAATATTTACAAGATTTCGCGAACTCAAATGAAAGAGGGAAAGAGAAAAAGATAATGGGTTATTTTGACACCAGGGAGAAAAATAAAAAATGACGATTATTGATAAGAAGCGGGATGTCTGTGTATACACTGTACATGCTAATAAGCTTCTGATTCTCGATTGCAAACTTTTCAGATGTTTACGAGCTTGGTCTTTTAAATGCCATTATTTATACTTTTATAGGAAGCTTTGATGTTGTTTGATGTGATAATATTGCTGTTTTATAAGTTTCTTTAATCAAACTATTATATATTAATGATTTAAAAAGATTTGAAAATTAATTATTAAATTAAATAAATTATTTTACTTTTAATATTGCAATGGTTGCTTTAAAATATTATATAAAAATATTAAATTATTGTAATGATTTGCAATGTAGTTTTATGAATGAAATCGAGTATAAAATTCAATATAATGACAGTAAGTATATTCTATATATAGACCAAACAAGGTTATCGAAAGCAATAGATAAGGAAATTAATTCTGTATTAAAAATACATCGATATTTCGTACACACGATATGCATTATTTGCAATCAGTGCATTATCCAAAGTATGAATTTTTAATTCTATATTTTTAAATAATTCATTATCTTTAAATACAAATACATAATTATAAATCTCTTAATAAATTATATAATGTAATTTTAGTAACTCTATTTCTTCAACAATCTAGAATTATTTTTACAACAGTTAAAAAGTGTATAAATGGAAATATTTCATATATATTGTAAACAAGAAAATTACACCACGTCAAAAGCGAATATCGAATATTCTTCATATCCAATACACTTTGAAACCCAGCTCTAAAAGTAGCTCCACCCACATTATTACAGTCAACGTTACAAGAAAAATAGATAGAAATCGTACACCAGTAATGTAGGTCAATCAAATAAATTCCACTCGTTTTGTATTCATTATTTTGATAAAAAAAAAGAGAGTTACGAAAAACCTCAATGACCTTCAAATTAACTATACAAATGATATTTTTATATTATAAACTTAGCTCATTAAGGATGCGAATAAGGTATCCAGTGTTTGTAAACAGTGTTTTTCATACGTTTCGCCGGCTTATCTGAATATCAAAGGAAGAACAAAATAGAGGGACAAAGGACGTGCGTACATAGTAGATGCAGGAATTCTCTCTCTCTCTCTCTCTCTCTCTCTCTCTCTCTCTCTCTCTCTGTCGACCTTGACCTTGAGATTGTTCAAGCAGCTGCATTCCTTATGCATCCCGCGAGGTACTTGTACCTCTTTCATTCTCCGTTCCTCTATCATCCGACTCAAGCTTCTTGTGTCCTCTTATTTCGATTTTCCACCTGCTGGTTCTTCGGTTGTTTTCGATTTATATACTTTTTCCGATAGGTCAATGCGAATTTCCAAGTTAAATCGGACACTACCAAACTTTCATTCGGATTTAAGTATCGACGTGTTAAACTAAGGGATGGATTTTTAATTAGTTTGAAATATATCGACATTCTTTTGTATGTCCAACGTAGAAACAAGATTAATTTTAATTAAACAGTGGCCTTTATGTGGTCAAGTAATTTAAAAATACAGGTATCCTTCTCATTATGCCTGAAATAGTTTCTGCGAAAAAATGTTAGTGAATTTATGAAAAGTTTGGAATAAAAATTCATTTACAAAATTCTACAAGTAAATGGGTTTAAGTAGCATAGAACAGTAATTTGTATTGGAAACATATAAAAATCTATGTAAATTTGATTCTTTTAATTTACATTACAAAAAACAAAGGGCTCATTTGAAGAAAACGTGTATAAATTATATAATTAAATTAAAAATTAGTGAAGGAATATTATAATTTTTTTAAACCCTTACTTTCGAATATTCGGATTTCGTGTTCACTTCACATAATTCATTAAAATTTCTGTAGATAAATGCACACACGGACGAAAAATAGTATTACGAAAACTACATATCTAAATCTTTGATTGCGGTCCCTATTCCCAACATCCAATTATCCAGAATTTAATTTATAACAAATTAAATAGGTAATCATTGAAGTGTAAACCTTATCAGATTTACATCAGTGCGCGTTACAATATAATGTAAAATACAAGATATCTAATTATATACACACATTTTTATTCAAACCGCAAATTTCACATCAACTCATCGGAAATAAATGCTTCCCGTTACAATAATGATGTTTCCGAACCCGAGAAACTCTGAGGATCCATTACACACGATTTCGCAAAATTCAACGAAGCGGCAGACTTATCGATCGGTCTAAAGCAATTAAATCTTCCAACCCCTCGGATCTTCCGATCCTGCATTATTCCATTTACCAGAGCTCATCCACTCGTCTCCCATCTCAGATTCTCTCTCCATCTCTCTTCTCTCTCTCTCTCTCTATCTCTCTCGCTTGCAAGCGCGCGCGCGCCCGTCTAATCTCCGCGTTTTTACGTGCTCCTTTATCCGCACGCCGCGGAAAAGCCTCGCGTCGCGGCTCGTTTCGGAGAGGCAAATATACGCCAACGAACCTTATTCTCCTTCTCCTTCTTCTTCTCCTCCTCTCCTTCTCCTTCTCTTTCTCCTTTTTTTCCTTTATTACACTCTGCGGTTCTCAAGGAGGCGGGAACATCTGAGTGCATTACGCGGACGAGCAAGAAATTACGTTTCCTTGCTGCGTTTGAATTTAGATTTTTCTCGGGCTGATTGAACTTGGATGAGTATTTTGTATTTTTGGTTATTTCGAGTAGTGAAGATAGTAACTGTTACGTGTAAAGGTCATTCATTTTTTTAACGCTATCGGTCAATAATAAGAAAAATTGTATTCATTTCATCTATAAGGAATTACTCATTTGTAAGAATTTGAAACATAAATGTATTAGTCGTATACGAATCACTCCTATTTTATAGTCTATCATCCACACAAATACGAGCAAAATTAATACTGCATTGTATCTATGAATATTGAAAAAAAATGTCTTTTTCTATGACATTTTCTTACGTATCAAAAATACCCTTTGTATAAGAGTTCTGTTAAAGGAACTTTCAATAACCCAAAAACTTTGGTCAAAAATTAGTCGTTGGATCAAAAATGGCCAGTAAATCATAATTAATGTCGAAAAACCGGTTTCAACTAACCTCAAAATACTCAATTTCTACTAGATAATGGTCAAATTTTATTACATTATTAAATAAAACATTCTAAATGCAATAATTCACATCGAAGTAGAGGTAAAAAAATATAGAGTGAAAACATAGCTGTCCAGGCAGTAAACCCTTAAAATCCCAGAAACGAAAAGCTCGACGATCGAGGAACGAAATTCTTGTGTAGTAGGGAACCCAGAATAATTACCCATCCGACTAAAAATGTTTCCCAGGCAGAAAAGAAAGCGAGGAACCGGAAAAACGCAATGCCCGAGAGAGATCCCCTGGCAAAAATGCCTCGCGACGGCCAACAAGAGAAGCAAGGAGGCTGCACAACCAAAAGAGAGAGAGAGAGAGAGAGAGAGAGAGCAGAGAGGCAGAGAGGCAGAGAATAAGAAGAGTACCCCTCTTCCCGAAGACGAAGGAAAAAGCCGCGCAAGACTTATGTAGGGGAGTTACCGCGCGAATTTCCAGGGCGACACTGACAAGTAACGCGAGCTTTGCTCTTTTATCATTGCGTACATTAAAATATACTGTCCGCTGCGCGTACTGGAGGCTGCAGACGTTGCAATAAGAGCACCGAGATAAAAAGTATTAAGGCTCGGGGGTTTCTATAAATTTTTGTTATCTCGTCTACAGAAACCTCTCCTTACCTTTTGTTTTTTACGAGCTCGCGCGCGTACCCTGACACTTCCACACGGGTATTTTCAGTTTAGCCGTCTCGCTTCTACGCCGTTCCCTATGTACCTTTAGTTTTAATGGGATATCGACGCGAACTTCGCGCCCGTCTAAGAGAGTCAGGCTGCCTCTCTATTCCGAGGGGATGTTGCCGAGCGCGCTCGCGCGCCCTGCTTTGACGAGAGCTCCTCCTGCCTTAGGGGGGCCGAGAACGACTTCGACGAAACGGGAATAATGACCCTTTTTCTTAGTCAATTATGTACATCGAATAACCGGAATAAGTCGTCTTTACGCCCAAACTGAATTTACGAAATACCGGATTTACGTTTACTTCGTGTTCATTTCGAATTTTCCTTATTTCCTTCGGTGACGATGGACTTATTCCATTCTTTTTTTCTCTCTCAGCCTTCCCAGGGTACAAGACGAATGATTGACGAGTTTGATGTGCGACGTCAAAAATAATGTTTGGTTCAGTCGTTCACATAGACTTGTCTACAGAATTCATCAAATCATTTCAATAATTTTTTTTTATAAAAACCACTTTCCTTTATACTTGTACAACAAAGCAGCAATATATTAGTTCTAAAAATACGTACAATTATCAAACTCCTCTAGTTAAATTCCCATCGTTAATGAAATCTAATTAAAGGACGAAAACTGGTTTCACTGAACCTCAAAATCATTTAATTCGACTAGATCCCACATAGTATTCATTGACACCAGCTTATTCAAATTGAATTCGATCACACAGAAAGTACAAATTTATTTTCAATTTAATTACGTTAATTTGGCAGAATTTTGTAATTGCATTAGTATAAAAAAGAACTTTCCGATATGTTTCAATTGAAATAGCTGTTATAAATTAAATGCTTCGGAATTACAAATTATCAATAAAAGAAGAATATATTATTTATTACAATAAAAACGAGGACTGATTAGTAATAAATTTTAAGTCATATATAATACGCAACAAAACTTTGGATAAGATTTTGAAAGTTCAATTTTGACATATTATCATAATATTAAGTATACAATATGTCATTCAATATGAATCTAAGGATTGCTACAAAATTCGATAATCTCGTGTGTACTAAGACCAGTTTATATCACTACTAAATATATATTTAAAGTAGATTTTGAAACGTTCTTAAAATTAAAAAGAAAGTTTAAAGCGCGTATTTTATTTGATTCAGGAAAAAGAAGCAACATAATTGCAAGAGACAGTTTTAAAAGAAATTTTAGTGTACAGAAAAAATTATTGTTCGAACTCTCCACCAAGGTACCAGTAGTTTTCTAAAAGTCCCGCAGTTTTACTTCTACGCGCGAGTATGCAAATGCTTCTCGAACAAGAGACTTTCCTGCGTTACATATGCTAAGTATAAAAGCTTTCAAAAAAAGATTTAATTTATTTTTACATTGGAAGAAGATTCTATGCATTTAGTCCGGAGAAAATAATGTTTGTTATATGTTACTTTCGTAATTTTAAATTTATCTACACTTTTCGCTACCAAAGTTTTACATTAAATTAATAAAGAAGCAGAATTTTGTAAGAGTGCACAAGTAAAGAAGATGCTAAATAATCTTACGAATTCATCTTGCGAAACAAATTGTATGCGCATTTACATTTTCAAGACTGCGTTAAATCGTGTAAAAAACAACACATAAAGATTATGAAACGAGTCTATGCGTGTATCAAAAAAAGTACAAATACAGCGAAACAATTAAAGAGGGTAAAACAAGCAACGTTTACTCAATTTCCCCCAATAAATACAATATGTACGGGTATACGAAGCACCATATCGCCACCACGAAAAAAATGAGCAAGGAAGAGAAAAAAAAATGTTTTTTGGACTACGTCTTCCGCAACGCGGTCTCTGCTTCCGTCCGCGTGTTTGTACGGTGTCGCGTTAGCGGATGCACCGGGCAGTTACTCTCGAGTGCGCAAACATAAGCGCGAGGCCAGTGAGTGCATCTGGAGCCCGTCCAGAAACAGAAGAAGCCACGTATGTGCATCGACAACCTGTAGATGCGCAAGCGCGAGCTTAATTCTTTTTTCCCGTCCCACTTTTTTTGTTAATACCTTTCTTCCTTCTTTCTCTCCAAGTCGTGTGACTCTTTCACTTCCTTGACAATTAATGTTTTTCGTATCTGACCATTATTTTTTCTTCTAATTTCACCATAAGTGTCGTGTTACAGACACTGGTTTACGTTGCTTAAGAGTGCACTTACTCTTATCTTATTTTTATTTAAACTTTTTAATCTGAGTAACCTACGATATTGTCGTAACATCAGAAAAAAAATTATTCTTTTTTTTTCAATTTGCTCTGTATGGAAAATATCGATATAATGTCCTTTATATCTTGAAGAAATACAATAGTGATAGTAATGTCAAACCGGTTTATTTCGCGAGCGTTCAATTTCTTGCAGCTTCTTTATTACACCATTTTTTACGTGTATTATATGATATATATCTTTTAAATTATTATGCACGTGTAAATAAAAAATGTTTCAACCGACAACCACATTAGTAATGCGAAGATACTTAACTCAACCAATTCAATACCTGCACGCATTGTAAATTATTATGTAAATAACAAATAAAATCATATGTTTTTCTTTAATTTTGACCTTTGCTTGATTTTAAAATTAAAATCCATCTTGAAAAGTATGAATGCTTTTGAAAACAATAATATAACCTGCATAAGTGTATCAAGTTTCGAGTAAAATGCATGGCTCTCACGGAAGTGACTTTAAACATTAAAGTGGATATGATCTGTACGAACTATACGACATATATATATACACACACATGTGCATGTGTAGGTGTACAGTTTTTACTCAAAATATATTGATTAATTTTCTTTTTTTTCGAAAATATAATCAAACTTCCTCTTTGTCTTACTTAAGTTTAACCTCGACACGATCTTGAAATGAGCGTACAAGTCAAGGTTATTTTTACAATCTGACTTACGTAAGCGTATACGCGGTTTAGAGTCAATAAAATAATTAGAAGTGGTTTTAAAATTAGAGTGAAATTTGGAATATGTTAAAAGCAAAGAATTTGATAAAAGCATCGTTAAACTTTACAAGATGTACTAAAATTAAATAAATGAGCTCATTAAATTGAGAACGCAATATGTTTCACTTAAACAAACTGTACAGCGGTTTAAATTTAACAATTTCATATTACACATAGCCCGCAACGCTTTTGCAACCTAATTTCTCGTTTCTAATAATCAATTTAAAACGTGTTTCAATTTTATAACGTGCATTCTTTGAACTAATATTAAACGTTGAGTACAAATGTATGAGCAATGAATATTTCAAAATAAATAATACACCTATATTACGTAATTTTTGTTGAATCATTTTACAATTAACTTTTATTTGGCATTCAAACTATGCGCGCGTCACAACGAAGTCAAAGGAAGATTTAATGAAAGAAGGGCACTTTTTCCCAACGTATCGTAACAATACTTAAAAAATATTATTCGCTTAAAAAAAAATAAATAAGATGGTAAGAGGCAAAAACAAAGCTTCGTTTGCAACGAATCGTTCATTCAGAAGGATGAAAAAACGAAGAAATAATACTACCAGAAAGTGAGAGAGAAAGAGAGAGAGAGAGAGTACAAAAGAAGTTTAATTGAATAAGGGCGCAACCTCATCCGAACCGGCAGACAAAGCTTTAAACGAGAGAGAGAGAGAGAGAGAGAGAAGAGAGATAGAGGAAAAGAGAGTGCACGCGACAGAAAGGAAAAAATTTAATCCCCGGAGCAGTGGTGTTCTTTCTCCTTGGGCCATTCCCACTAACAATTCGAAGGAACAAACTCTCGTAGAAATAAAAGTTTCGAAGCGCCTCGGGGCTAATCGAGTAAAGGGGCCCGCACGAGCGTATCGGAACAAAAGGGCCGGTAAACGAGGAACAAGACGTTCTCCTACGGTGTCGTTTAAAACGAGGCCCGCGCAAAGTGCCTCGGACAATTAACGTAACCCAGAGCTGCTTCTCCTATCCCCTTTCCACCTTTGCTCTTCTTACACGTTTATGACGTGGAACAGAGTCCGCGGGTAAGGTGCCGCGGATGAGCGGAAACGACCTCGGCAAGAGGGGAGAGAGAATTCACCTGACCAAGATTAAGCTATGCCGAGCGGAAAAGACGAGAACGAAGGGGAGGTTTGCGTAGGGTCATTTCACCTTTATGCGTTTCCTGTCTCGCTTTTCTTCTCCAGCTATATACCTACATGGATCTACGTAAAAGCTTCGCTAAGGAAACTCTCACGTGTGGTGGTACACTTTTTTTTTCTTTTCTTTATTTTCAATGGTTGCATCTGACATGGTTCAATCGACATATTTTACATTCTTCGGTTTTTAACATTAATCTATAAATATATATCATCGATTACTTATTTGGTGTTACGTTCGACGCAGTAACAAAAAAACATTCATTTTACAATAGATAAGATTAAAAAGTGTTCAATGCGTTCTATATTTCTTTTTGTAGCGTAAATACTACATCATAACGTGTATAAATCATTAGCAATTGTCAATATTTTCCTTATTATGAATATTGAATTAATATATTTTTCGTATAATTGACTGAGAAATAACGGTAATTTCGTTAACTAGTTTTAATATTTCATCTTTAATAAACGGCATTTCAAATGTATTATTAGCATTTCTTATCGAGCGCTGCAAAACTAAGATTACAAGAACTTACGTAATGTGCGTAAAACATTTATACAAAACGCTGTTATATACATTTTATGTAAATGTATGCAAATACCGAAATATAATCATTTAATTTTTCGTGTCATGACAGGTAAGTACTTATAACATATTCAATAGACTTTCTAACGACCAACATGAAGAAAGTAAACATTTTACTTAATTTTTTTTTAAATTCACTTACTCTGTGTAATGAAATATACAGGTTACACAACGCATAACTGAAATTTAATTAATTTCTCTATTTTTTACGGAGGTGCAAACTGAATTTCTCAATAACTAAAACGTTTACTTTTTGTTTCAAGAATACAGTGTAAAGTGCAGGAGTAGAATAAATAATTATTTTGACTGTAGAACAAATTCAATATCCAAGAGCAATGAAAGCACAAAGTAATCATACTTTATATACAGGATTAAATCAGAATCGTAGTCTTCGTCTCGCAACCGCGAAATTAGATAAGATTCGAAAAATTTCTAGAATCAGCCCGTAGTTTTGATACTGCGCGATGAGTAAATCGTGACGCGTCGCTACACCGAGTAGCTATGCGCGGGTGCATAACTAAATGGAAATTTATGCACTGATTCGAAGCGGCGTGCGGGTTCATTGACGTATAAGGGATGGAATTAAGGGCACCCAAAGTTTCGCCATTCACGATATGTAGCCGTAGGTGAGAGAGAAAGAGAGGGAGACAGAGAGACAGAGAGAGAGAGAGAGAGAGAGAGAGAGAGAGAGGAGGGCGGAGGCAAGAAGAAGGGTAAGAGATTCGTTACGTAACCGGCCCAATTCCAACAAGCCGAAATTTCCAAGCGACGGATTCCCGAGCCAACTTTGAATATCGACGATGAGGGGCGGATCAACTCTCCGAACCTTTAAAAATCGATAAGTGGAAAGTTTTCTTTTTTCCCTGAATAATGGAGGTCCGTTGAATTGAGAAGTAGAGACTAATGAGGTTAAGGGTTCAGTTGCAACCACTTTACGATGGATTTTTAACTAACGTTGCTGCTTTCTTATTTTCCTTTTTCTAAATTATTTTATTTATAAATATAATTTTTCACGAGCCTTGATATAATCGTGCTTGTCGAATGTCTACTTTGTTCGCAACACGCCCGAATAACGAGGAGCAATATTACAAAAAAAAATACTAATCAAAAACTCAAAAAAATGTCAAAAATTTGTTAGGGAAGAAAAAATGAGTCGCATTATAACTACCCCGATTAAACCGAGGGCCCCGAGCAATCCATCCGAGAAAACGAAGCGCAAGAGAGGGACGCTGGAGAGAAGGGTAAGGAGGAGGGGGAGAGAGAACCGAGCGTAGTAATAAAAATCGAAGAGCGTGAAAATGAAATTTTCCGCGGAAATTATTTCCGGTCGGTGGGAGCGAGCCGTAAGTCCATCTGCAAGGTAGACGTCTTACCTCACCGCGATTAAAGTTCGAGCGATCTCGGGGAAAAGTATAGTCCGAGCGGTAGGGGAGGCTTACATTCCGGAAGTGGAACGGGAAGGCCGCGCGTCGAGAGGAGATTTTCGGCGGTTAGCTCTCTCTCTCTCTCTCTCTCTCTTACTCTCTCTCACTCTCTCCCCTCTTCTTCAACTCCTTGTCCCTGGTTCGCTGGTCTCAACGACGAGCGACCCGACGGCTTACTAGGCGTTAACGCCGGACGAGGGAAAACCGACGGATAGTAGAATCGTCGCGATTTTACTTTTTCTTATACACGGAGAGAAATATCTCATAAAAATTGTAAGTAATTTCAGGGGAAATTTTACCATGAAGTCTTGTAAACGTGGGACGTTCTGCATTCATTGCAATTTTTACCATGAACTTCTTGTAATTTTTCCCCCGATATCTTAGTATAGGCAAAAGTAGCGCTTGGTCGGTAAGAAAAAATTTGTTCGTACCGACTTTTCTAAGTTTCTCCCGCTCAAGATAACGCGTGCGCACGTGATTTAGAATGCAGAGGTTAAATGTATACGCCGAACCGAACGCCGGCCGGTGTACGTATACAGTGTCTATTCGATGCGGTTATATTCAACGAAATCCAGTTCTGTGTAAAACCTTGCTGCATATTTCTAACAACTTTTTGCAGATATGTAAGTATTTTATATTCATGAGAAAATTGAAGTAATGTACAGTAAGGAGTAAGTAATGTACACTTCAGTTAAACTTTCTATTCAAAAGTTACATTGATATAAATAAATTATACACAAATCATAATATGGTGAGAAAATACGTTTTACAAAGAGCTGCAACATTAATACGTAAAACTTTAATTTTATAGGAAAGGAGAGCTTGGCCGATCGGTCATCAAAATGTAAGTGTCGAATATTTCTACAGCGATACATTTCTAACCTATAATTTGTACCATTTCAATGCTGCATTGTTTATGTTCAGGATATTTACAATTTGTTGATGCAAAGTGCGGATGGCAAATCAATTTTGAAGCAGTATATAAATATATATATTCAATAAATAATACTTCATCAATGTGAATTATTTCTACACCCATTTACTATTTTAAAATAAATCTATAATTTTTATATACTTAATCTACAAGTGTAACGACAAATCTATTCATTATAAATTTGATTAATTAAAATTTTTTATTGCCTCAAAGTATTTGTTATTAATATATATGTACGTAATTAAACAATATAAATATTTATTATATCTATACTTGTTTATTAATTTGAAGTAAATGTTATAACTCTTAACGCTATTGATGTAGATTATGTTTCGCTTTAATTTTTTCGGTTAGGTAATTTTTACCAGGAAGTTCCTGGTAAAAATTACTGAAACGTCAAGACGTCCCACGTTTACAAGACTTCATGGTAAAATTTCCCCTGAAATTACTTACAATTTTTATGAGATATTTCTCTCCGTGTAGAGCTTGGGAAAAACTCATTTCTTGAGACTTGAATTTATCTGTTTTTTCATTTTAGGATTGTTCAAATTTTATTTACTGTTTCTATAATAGTAAATTTTTTTATTGCAATGGAAAACTTAGTAAGTTTTAACGTCATTAACTTGTAAATATTAAGTTATTTATCTTCTGTTACGCTGTTGTATACGACTATTAATTATGATATTAATATTACACAACTATTAATTCATTAAACAACACCGATTGAATACAAATTAAATATTATACCCTACATACCGTTTGTTAAGCACACCTAATTTTCTGTTATTAATAAGTTAAAATTAGTGATGGACTGCTCTATCGTTTAACGTAATCAAATCCATCCATTAACAACAATGTAATGAATACATCTTCTCATACTACAACGCGAATTAATTCAACATTCGATACATCTTTGATTACGGTGATGAAAGCTAACATCCAAAAACGTGCTTGCGGATACTTAGATTACAAAAAAATGCACCTCTTTTCAAAAAAAAAGAAAAAAAATATATATATTCTCCTCCAGAAAGACTGACGCTCTCCCAGAAAAAAAAAACAGAAACGTCGCTTCTTCGATTTCTCGAAAAATAAAAGAAAAAAGAAGATCAAGATCGACGAAGAATTGCGTGAGATCTAGGAGCGTACAAAGGGGTTACCCACCCTCCCTGGACCGCTTAAAAATTCAATGCATTTCAAATGGGAGCGTCGTACTACTGCCTGCGGGCCAGCAGCACCGCCTTGCGGCTGACGATTCGGGCTTGTCCGGGCAGCTCCCGTTTATAAATGCCTCGCGGGATCGCACGGCTTTTGCGGCTTTCTTAAGTAGACCGGTGTATTGCTCGCCAGTTTTCAAATTTCATACCCGGATTTTTATGTGGATACGGTGCGTAACCCCCGTCGGATTGTTGATTTTGTCTGCGGTCGGATATACCAAATTTTCCTAGTTTGCAGTTTCTCGACGTAAATCTATGTTATTGATATACTGTATCGAACTACATGATTTATCATTGCTTTCCAAAGTGGATAAATTTCGTATCGTTAGAGTGCACGACGATAAGTCAAGGTAAAATTGGTTTGAATTTAGAGTACCACTAAACGAAATTATCAATACTTCAAATTGGAATAAAATGTCTATTTAGGTTTACATTATCTAAATATCTTGATATGTGACCAAAATAACGTGAATAAATTAACTACACATAATTTGTATTGCAGTTAAGCTATATTTGGTTTGTCTTTTTCTACATACACGATTCCTCCATAAATGAGAAAATCGATTTCGCAGTCGTATTAACAAACTAGTATTGATAATATATAAAAATGAATTTTGATTTAAATAAGCATTGCTACCATATAAAAATGAATTTTGATTTAAATAAGCATTGCTACCGTAACAAAAATGCCAGTATCGGTATTCGATAAAACATTTTTTCCTCGTCCGTAATTTTTGTAGTAACATGTAGATAATTGCAAAAGTATATGATTGTCTAGCAATTTCAACTTACAATAAGCAGATACGTAGATTTTTGTTTTACACATACCTGAAACAGATAAAAACATTCTATGTTAAGTAAATCGCAGAGTACAAGTACTTATAATTTACAATTTAATAAGTAACTTATATAATTAAATATTTTACGCTTTTATAACCATATAAGGTTGGCAATATAAACAATTAACATAATAACGAATGTAAAGTTGAATCGATCAAATAAATTTCCATAATATGTATTCACTTTTTCTTTAATTAAATAGGCTAATCTAACGAGACACAATCTAGAAATAAGGTAAGAAAAAATTTGTATTACATTTATCTATATATAACTTGCATTACAATTTTATACTTAAACTAAGAAATTAATATTTTTTTATCGAATATCGTTGAGCAATTGCAAACGTAAATCCTAGCTGTTTCTTTCCACATATTCGTCCGCATCAATAAACAAAGAGATAAATGAAAATGGTAAATTTGATTAATTATTAAATATCTAAATCTGATAATCAATAATAATGATTTGCTTCGGTTAGTGTACACTAGTAGACTACGCTTATATACAATTACAAGCGTAACATAAACGCGGAAGTTGTTAGTATAATGTATACCTCTGCCCGAACAATTCGTAATTAATGTGAATAATCAATAGGTCGGCCATTAATACCAGAATTTATTCTTCCGATTATTCGGCAATAATAAAAAGCTATAAATAATGAGTACGTAGCCAGACCCTAACCAAAACCAAAGGTTTTCCCTCGTTTCCATAAAAAAGGAAATCCTGAACGATGACCAATGACGGTGGGAAATAAAAAGATAAAAGGACACACGACGATACAATATTGGGAGTAAAAAGGGGGGAGAGATGGTAGGTTGTGGGGAGGAAAGGAGGGGAGGAGTGGGGGTGGGGGGAGGGGGTGAAGGAAAAAGCTTCGTTCGTTAAAGAGCAAAAAAAAGGGAGAAATACGAGGCCATAAGTCAAGGAGAATGGGAAGAAAAAAAGAAATTATTAACGAGAGGAGCCGGTATAGAAACGCAAGATGTCGAAGAAACTCGGAATCAAATAGGATATAGTACCGAGATTAAAGGAATAGAAGAATGATTCGAACGAAGATAAAATAAAATAATTGTCTTAAAAGGTAATATATGGACGATACGGTAGCGTCTTACTAGATCTACGCTGTGCATATATATATATCTCGTTTTTGGTGATGGATGCGCCAACTTTCATTAGCATTCGTTACTTCTTACTCTACAATTGACATTCATATGTATCCAACATGTGTTACTTATTTGGTAATGTTATTTAAAAATAAACATTGAAAATGGAGTAAAACCCCAATAGTATCGATCAGGAAAATTCTAAAGTCTCTCCATCTGGGTATAAAGTATTCTAAGAACGAACGAATCTCTAGGTGGATCGATGCTGTCGAAATGGCAAAAACAAAAAGAAGAGTAAAGAGAAGTCCAAGTAAAACCGCGAGTTCGTCGACTTGGACCCCAAGTCTCTTTGCTAAGCGAGGAAATGAAAGGAAATAAAGAGGCTGCTTCGCAGGAGGAGGCCACCAAAGTCCGAAGGGTTGTCGAGTCAAGCATACAGAGACTGAACGAGAGAGACAAAGAGAAAGAGGGAGAGAGGGAGAGAGAGAGAGGGTGGTAGAAGAAGAAAAAACAAGAGAGAGAAAGGTAGAAAGAGAGTGAGAGAGAGAGAGAGGGAAAGAGAACAGCCGTCGATAACCCCGGGCTATCGCTTCCGCATCGTGAACACGCCTCGAAAATACCTATCTACCGGAAGTGTTTGTGTAGTATAAACCGTAGAGAGAGAGAGAGAGAGAGAGAGAGAGGATGAAAATGGGGGAAGAACCAGATGCCCCGATCGCGGGTGGCTGTGCCCGGTGGAACGTGCCAGATATATTCTTGCAGAGGCAGACACATCGGTGCACCGAGCGAGGAGGTAACCGAGCGAGATCCGATGTTCCTGGAACAAGACTCCATAGAACGGATAGAGGGATTTATTATCGGAGAACAAAGAGAAGGGGGATCGCGGGAGTTTCGAGTGAAAACAGAAGAAGGCACTGCCTGGCGCGCTCTCGCTCGCTTCTCCCGCATTATTGCCACGGGATGACGTTTTGAGAAACATTGCCTGCCTTTCGTCTCTCTGTTGCTGCTGCTGCTGCCGCTGCTGCCGTTGCTTGGCTTCTTTCCGTTTTCGTGGAGAGAATTTTTCATGATTTTTACCGTACGAGAACCTGACTAGTCTTGAGCTTGTAAAACACTGGCCTGCGACTTACCTACTACGTAATTTACAAACACAAAATACAAACTATAATGTCTCTACAAATATTATTCATTTTCAAATAATGAAGGGCGCACGTACTTGATACGTACACTTTTTTTAATTATGCGCTAAAGGCTATTTGTCCGATAACTCGCGTTTAAAAATCTAATCATTTTTAAACACCTATATTTAGCCAAAGATAATATTGCGTAACGAAAACCGCACTCTTCAAATTTTTAATTTTATCGGCACAAATATTAATTATCTTTTCAATATCTTTGTTTTGCAAACAACTATAATGAATTACGTAATATAATTGAAAATTTATTTATAACTTCATGGCGTCAAATTATATTTGAGATTTTTTAAGTTATCTTATTATCGTAATTTCATAAAATAAAATAATGAAGAACAGTTACGCGGTAAATACATTTATAACCGTAAAAAAAAGTCATATTTTACCAGAATAAAAACTACATTAAAATTCTATTCGCATACGCGCATTAAATGAAACATGTTGAATCAATTCAAGAATTATGATAACTAAAATTAGTAACATGACTTTCCAGAAGTTGCGGGTCAGCAATCGGAATTCGCTTTGAGCCACGTTTCGCTCGTAAGCCTCACGTGTTTCGTTTTCGTTCCATTTCCCTTACTAAGCACACAAATTTTTTTCCGCTCTTAACCGTAAACATGACATCGGATATCGTAATAGATCACTCGTTATCTAATAAAAGTCAATTGCACAGTCAAATCACGCGAGTACATTAAACCCTTCAAAACGGAATATGGGATAAGCAACGCCTTATTCGTTTTTTAATGCCCGTAAATTGAAACTGAAGAGAAGAAATTCGCATAGCGTAAGATAAAAGGATTTCCATGAAGAAGATCATCGAGTGCCTATGAAACGTCTCGAGAATAAGCAAAAGAGGAAAACATACGAATTTAAATGACGACGACGACGACGACGACGGCGACGAGGACGACGAATTCTAGATGAATACGAAACGATCGAGGATTTTACTTATTCTGAAGCTTCTAGATAGAAACGCCAGCTGGCATCTTACTCAGGAGATGAAGATTAAAAGCTCTTTGAATGGCAGTCAATTTCGCGCCGTGTATAAAATTGATTGCGCATAATTCAGCCTCCAAGAGGAAATGCTTCTTTGTGCGCAAACGCGATTTAACAATGATGAAAAAGGTCCGAGTGGAAGACGCTCTCCTGCTTGATTGTATTTAACGAGTAGAACATCTCAGAAGTTTGTCATTGCGATATCTTCGACTCTTTTGGTGACTTCATCTCTCCACCTTTTTTTTTCTTTACTCCGGTAGGCCTTAAATTTCATTCAATTTTTACGTATATTCGAGCGAATAAAAATCACGTCACTGTCAATTGGTGTAATAAAATTATTACGTTATTGTAAAATTTCGTCCTACCGTTTAATTAATTCTAACGTTCGTGGGTGTAATATAAAGGAGCTGTACGAGGTGGACGAAATATCGATACGATTAAAATTTCGTGAAAATAAAAGTTCGAATGGGGAAGGAGGGAAAGAGAAGGGGGGGCGAATAAATCTACGCTAGAGGTACGCTAATTGTGAGTGAAAGTTTTGATTAAAATTTAAAGCTTGTTAAACTTTAAGTAGAATCAAAGCAATAGGTTAAAATTTTGAGTTATCTCATTATCTACTTATGATAAAGTTCACAATATGTTTACCGGTGACTACCAAATTAATCGCCTTATTGTTCAAATAAACAATGATTAATTAAATAATTGTTCGAGAATTAATAAATTTTCAACAATATTACATGTAATAAAATAGGTTGTTTAACGCCGCCATAACGGGAGATTACACAATATTATACCCATTACCAACATTTTTCACCACCAGCGAAACGGGCAAATTAAGCAAAACGTAGATACCAATGACAGATTGTAATTATAAAAAATGTAGATGACTACTGACATACGAAAACAGTCGTAGCAATTGAAGTAAAGGTATAAGGATAGGTAAAGAAAAAGTTTTAAAATGGTCCCCGAGAGCTTAGAGTCTGGATCTGAAATAACATTACGGCAAAGTTTCCGGGAGACTCTCTCCCGGGCAAGTGCAAGAGAAATCGGAAACAGCCAGAGCTGTCACCTCCTCCGTTAAGGACGAGAATATATATATATATATATATATCCATACGTACATGTACATAAAGCTCGACCGCTCAACTTGCGGCAACTCCCACTTGAAAACCTCGACGAGAGAGGACAATACCGCAATTACGCGTATCGACTAGTAGGCAAAAGAGCAAAACATCGCCGTTACCTAAATGAGAACGAAGAAAAAGAGTGTATAACTCAAGGGAAAAGAAGCTCGTTATGGGGAGTATACCTACAGATATACCTACATATATATTTTTTTCTCCCATTTATTTCTAACATCAAAGCTGCGAATGCGTTTTCTATCTTTCTCTCTCTCTCTCTCTCTGTTGGTTGCATAAATACAGGGAGGTTGTTGACTCAGGTCTCGTCTCGGTGCTGCACACTTTGAGGTTATGGAATCTTTCGGGCGCCGTCGTTATACGGCGCTTATATACCTTTGAGGATCGTCGAGTGCGCTAAGGGGGTTGCGCCAAGGGAGACTGGTGCACAGCTTGTTTGCTGAATTATATGTAAATCGGGGGTGATTTTCAAGAAGAACGTTTGTTTGTATATACTTGCTTCCGTTTGGACGTCTTCGGGAGATTGCACCCGTTAAGGATACGCCTAGTAAGCTCGTTTCTCTCTTCGGTTTTTTTTCCTCTCTTTCTCTATCGCGACGCCGAGGTATCGTCTACAACGAACGTTTGCCGATGTAAACAATTAGTTGGGCCATCTATACCATTTGGAAAACATGAGCTTTTCGACTTGCGCTTCTCGTACGACATTTAATGAGCTCCTACGTTTTTAGCCTTTTCACAACAACGTGCACCAAGATAACGTAGTCCGTTCAACAAACGGAACGGTGGAATGGAACGAAATGATATGAAATCTTAAAATTTTATTTAATGCAATTTTCTGTATAACGATCTCGAAGAAAGATCCATTGAGAAAATTAAAGTACTGTTGATACATCACCGTTTACAATAATTATTTGCGTAAAATAAATCGTCGTACGTGCAAATGACATTACACAATAGACATTTTGAATGATTCACTCGTGCGATGAAATAAATAAAGTTGTGTTAAAACCCGAGTGTGCTCAAGTCGCCATCAATGTTCACTCTCATGAATTTTAACAGTTTCTTCAAATTTTTAAAGTTAAATATTCAATTCGAAAAATTCAGATATTCAATGCTCA
>JANSJX010000530.1:0-23165 GCA_026168455.1 Theocolax elegans | reverse complement strand
ATGATGCATATCAATGCAGCAGTTCTAAAATCTTTTTCAAACTAAAATATAATTATTCAATAATTATTTAATACTGCTGCTGTAAAGCTTTGCTTTGTTTCTCGAAAGTGTTTATGTCTGATGAGGATTGAGGACTTCCATCGAAACATCGCCAATTAAATAAACTAAATAGTTTGTTCACTAAAATCGACATAAATACTTTCCTTTGAATTCAATAAACACTTATAGAAATTAAAAAATTATAAAAGAACATATATAAAATATAAAATATAAAATATGTATATATATTTTTTTTAATTTTCAATATAGTAGCGCAATTTATGACGCAATTTATGGCGCAACTTTTGGTTCGATAAAGACACGCAAAAAGTTGCGCAAAAAGTTGCGTCAAAAGTTGCGTCAAAAGTTGCGTCAAAAGTTGCGCTATTAATTGCGCAAACATTTTTAGTAGGGTAGAGTTTAAAATTTATGTTACTGCGCATTCCCGCTCTTAGTTCTGCTGTGCATGTTCACTGCATACTTTCGCCTTTACCTCGACGTTATACTTTTATTAACATTAGTTCCTTCTATGTATATAAGGAAAGATTAGTGATGAAATAAATAACTCGATAATCAACTTTAATCTGATAAAGTGGTACGATTATTTATTTATTTTAGTGTACACTCTTCGCGTTATGTCGCGGGTGCTCGTGCACGTACGAATAGAATAGTATAATTAAGCGATATTAACAATGAAATATTGACTGGAACGGTAATTAGAACGCGCTCCGCTTACTATCGGTATAAATTAGAATATACTTGTATCTTAATAGAAGAAGACTGTTCGAAGATTATCGGAGTGGCGCGATTGCACGTTCCGTTTGGTATCAAGGCAGTCTGAGCACTGGCGGGAGTCGACGAGCACACTGCGCTCCGTGAGTAGCATCGTGGCGGGGATAGTTCAGTCTGATTGGTCGCGCGTGACGATACATAGAAGGTTCTAGAAGCGTTGGGTCTCTTTTTTATTGGTCCGTTGTTGTCAAGCGCGGAAACGCTGACTTAAACTCTACGCGAAAATATCGTAACTGGCGACGATATCTAACACCGGATGTTATAAGGATACATGATATTTATTCCGTTGGCTTCTACGTCGTATAATGACTCTATATGCTTCTAGAATGTTCTATGTTCGTTGGTTTTACAATATTCGTTAATATATGATTGATTATCGGGAGGGGAAAAGGATCTTTATTACAAAAGTCTGTTGTATATGAAATTTCGAGTCGATCGCTTAAGTTGAATTTTGAAATAGAGACGTTTTTGTGTTTCGCAGTGTTGTTTACTGATGTTTCCTGTGGTTAGAAATATTCCTTTCTTATTTATAATAATTTTAAATGTTACATTACATTCATTTATAATAAGCATGCGTATATTAGTATAAAAAGTATGTATATAAGTAACGCTGGTTTTTCTTGCGATTGGTGCAATACGTGTAATACAATAATATTCATACAGTTCTTGTCCCTTTATATGTTTAAACAAAATTATAAATAAACAATTGCGTTGTAAGAGTCTTCAGATGGTACCAGTCGACGCTATTCATGATCGAGAAGTTGTTTCGGGAAGATTTGCCGTATGTCGGTAAGACAGTTTCACTCCTTATCGATGGTGGGTAATATATTACCGACTGTCGCATGTTTGATGGTCGTCGGCAGCTTATCGTCTCCCTCTGGTAACATTTATCGGCAGCTGCCTCGTTTAGTTACGTATCACTCGATCAACGTTGATAGAACTCTCATCTGCCAGAAATGGTCGGTGTATCGACTATTATTGGTGTTGGAACGTTTTCGTAGCAGGGCCAACCTCACCTGCGGATGTGCGTGGCTCGTCTCTGTAGTGGGCGATCTAGAATTTTGATCATTTATCCAACCACCGCGAGGGTGAACATACATTAGTATACTGTATATACGAATATGCGTTAACTATAGTGACAATGGGTGGTATAGGTGGGAACAAATATGCATATCGTATAGAACGATGAATTTTAGGGGGGGTGGGGCTCTTATCAAAATTTTGATATCTGTCGTCGTTGTCTAGTAAACTCCAATAGTAGCGTACAGTTACGTCACAGTGCTTGAATTGATATATATATATATATGTATATATGAGAAATCATACAATAATAAAAAATAATAATAATAAATATCGGTTTAGGCGGTATATTCCATGGTTGTTATCGAGAATAGAAGTGCTCGACTGGTCGATGTTTGGTGTGTGGACCCAAGTCACTCCCACTCCTACAGCATTCAAGATATGCATCTGAGACCGATTTCATATTAGTCGCTTAAGATCTACACACTGCCATCTATTCGCCTACGCAGATAAAAGTGTTTAACATTTATTGAAATAATATTGTACTTAAAATAACAATAGTATGTGATTAACAATTAAGTTAGATCGTTTATATTTCTTAGTTATACAATAAGAACAACATAGTAAGGTCGCAAATTCTGCGAGCTGAGCCTCATATCGTAACAGTATATAAGTAACGCTGGTTTTTTATCGCATCTTGCGATTGGTGCAATACGTGTTATTCAATAATATTCATATAGTTCTTGTCCCTTTGTATGTTTAAACAAAATTATAAATAAACAGTTGCATTGTAAGAGTCTTCAGATGGTACCAGTCGACGCTATTCATGATCGAGAAGTTGTTTCGGGAAGATTTGCCGTATGTAGGTAAGACAGTTTCACTCCTTATCGATGGTGGGTAATATACTACCGACTGTCGCATGTTGATGGTCGTCGGCAGCTTATCGTCTCCCTCTGGTAACATTTACCGGCAGCCGCCTCGTTTAGTTACGTATCACTCGATCAACGTTGATAGAACTCTCATCTGCCAGAAATGGTCGGTGTATCGACTATTATTGGTGTTGGAACGTTTTCGTAGCAGGGCCAACCTCATCTGCGGATGTGCGTGGCTCGTCTCTGTAGTGGGCGATCTAGAATTTTGATCATTTATCCAACCACCGCGAGGGTGAACATACATTAGTATACTGTATATACGAATATGTGTTAACTATAGTGACAATGGGTGGTATAGGTGGGAACAAATATGCATATCGTATAGAACGATGAATTTTAGGGGGGGTGGGGCTCTTATCAAAATTTTGATATCTGTCGTCGTTGTCTAGTAAACTCCAATAGTAGCGTACAGTTACGTCACAGTGCTTGAATTGATATATATATATATGTATATATGAGAAATCATACAATAATAAAAATAATAATAATAAATATCGGTTTAGGCGGTATATTCCATGGTTGTTATCGAGAATAGAAGTGCTCGACTGGTCGATGTTTGGTGTGTGGACCCAAGTCACTCCCACTCCTACAGCATTCAAGATATGCATCTGAGACCGATTTCATATTAGTCGCTTAAGATCTACACACTGCCATCTATTCGCCTACGCAGATAAAAGTGTTTAACATTTATTGAAATAATATTGTACTTAAAATAACAATAGTATGTGATTAACAATTAAGTTAGATCGTTTATATTTCTTAGTTATACAATAAGAACAACATAGTAAGGTCGCAAATTCTGCGAGCTGAGCCTCATATCGTAACACGTCACAGTGCTTGAATTGATATATATATATATGTATATATGAGAAATCATACAATAATAAAAATAATAATAATAGATATCGGTTTAGGCGGTATATTCCATGGTTGTTATCGAGAATAGAAGTGCTCGACTGGTCGATGTTTGGTGTGTGGACCCAAGTCACTCCCACTCCTACAGCATTCAAGATATGCATCTGAGACCGATTTCATATTAGTCGCTTAAGATCTACACACTGCCATCTATTCGCCTACGCAGATAAAAGTGTTTAACATTTATTGAAATAATATTGTACTTAAAATAACAATAGTATGTGATTAACAATTAAGTTAGATCGTTTATATTTCTTAGTTATACAATAAGAACAACATAGTAAGGTCGCAAATTCTGCGAGCTGAGCCTCATATCGTAACATTCTACTGGTTTGACGGCGAGGAATACCCTAAAAAAGTCTGTGATATTACAGAAGATGAGGAATCAGGCGAAGAAGCGGAGGAAGTTACAGGTAATTAATTTATCCTTGCTTTTTTTTTAACTTGTACGTAAGAATTTGATTATGAACACATATTCATGTTTCAGAAAATGATGGAGAAGAGAATTCTGACGTCAATGAGGACTTTGATTCCGATAACGACTCAGTGGGTGATTCGGATAATGAATAATAATTTTAAAGAGAAACCTTATTTATTCAATTTTGAAAAGATAATTAAATTAATTAATTAAATATACATCAAATTTTTCTATAAAATTGTAGTATCCTTTTTTTAAAAGATTAAACAATTTATATTAATGTTTGAAATATATATTACGTAAAAAAGTTTACAAAACTGTTCGTACTGACATTCACAGTTTTCAATTCTTGAGTGTAATATACATACCGTTGCATTTCACATAGACGGTATAATGATTGATGCATATTATCAATTGTTCTTTTCAAAAATATGTGAATACCGTATAGTATCAGAAGACCATAAAGTACCCCTGAAATGGTACTGTCATTTTCAACATCCTGAAAATATGGTTTGCATTAAAATGTACGGCATAATTTTTTTCTGAATTACTTACCTGAATACTATTTAAAACCACGATAATATGTACAAAATTGCAAAATTTTATTGATTTATGATTATTGAAACTTGAAATAATTAAAAAAAATTAATTTTTTGTATTTCTCTATCATTTTTTTTAGAACAGTTTCTTTTGAACGGCGATGATATATAGCAATTGTATTTAACAATATCATGTTTTTCCGACTTTGTGGCGCACTACTTTTGTACGGCACTGCGTGTTTTCATATTATTTTCCATGAATCTATTGATGGTAAGAATGCCGTACAAAAATACATGCCCGAAATGTACTCACTCTACCTGTGCTTTTGAAATCTCACCTGCACTCAGTCACTAGTATACCGCACGTGGAGATAACCTCGGAGGATCTAAAGGAAAAGCAAGTATATACAATGTTAGATTCGGGTGCACAACCGAACGTCATAAAGGAATCACAGTTGCGAGATCACGTAAAAATCAAAACGGAGAAGACTCCTATATTGATAGGAATAAGTGGAGAGGATATTTTCCCACTGGGAACATGTGAAATAAATTTATATGGAAAACTAAGCCACTTTGTCGTAGTAAAAGATACATTCCCACTTTTGGCTCCCGCGCTATTAGGTTCCATGTTCTTTGAAGATAGAAAAGCAAAGTTAGATTTCCAGGGAAATATGTTCATTTTTGAGAATCAAAAATTGGATTTTATTAATACCAACGGACCAACATTAATAAACCATTTAGCAGCGTAATGGTAAAATTAGCATTAGACAATCCGTATGAACACGAGTATGGTTATATACCGAAATAGAATTCACCGATAATCGAATCAGAGCGGGGGACGTCGTTGTTACAAACGATAATGGATACGTTGACGTGGAATTTTTCAATGACGGCGACATAGAGGCTGAAATATTCCTAACCAATGTCACCTTACTTCTTCTAAGTAAGATGGATAATTACATGATGGATAACTACACCGGAAACAGCGAAAGATCCAACGAATCGGTACTTAAGGAGTGGCTAGACAAACTGGTTCCTCTCGAACCCGACTCACCTGCTCTTCCAAGTGGGATACCGTATTATTGTAAATCAACCTTAACTAACGCGCCATTGCAGACGCAATCAGTCGCAAGTGAAGAGAACGAGGAATACCTTGACATATGCGAGCGAGACCCGAACGTATGCTTAGTAGGCACGACATCGGAAAAACTTCAGGAAGTGAATCTTACGAATTTACAAGTAAATAGTCTTTTAGATACACAATTATTTAATGTTTACGTATCGGGAACCGAAAATTTGGAAACTATGGAGTGCAATGATCCATTGATAGAAGACTACGACCAGGTTCGTCCGTATCTAGCACAGTCGTTTACGGATATAACAGGGATTATTGAAAATTACCGCTACCAAGATGCAGCGAAGAAGGATGGAAGGAAAGCATTGCACAAAAATCAAGACCTTTTCGCATTGGACGAGAGAACCAGAAACAGAAGGATTCTGGAGGAAATTAATCAAGACCACTTAAATCCCGAATTACAGGATAGGCTGGGAAAGCTCATTGAGAACACAGGTAGCATATTACACCTTAAAGGGGAATCTTTATCGTCGACTAAGTTGATACAGCACAAGGTCGAAACATACGATGAAATACCACTCAATGTCAAGCAATATCCGATCCCACAGAAATTACAGGAGGTAGCTACGAACAAGTTATTAAATTATTAGACACCGGTATTATAGAACGCAGTGATTCGCCGTACAATAATCCATTGTGGGTTGTCAAAAAACGTGACGATAACCAGGGAAACTCGCAGTGGAGGGTTGTAGTCGACTTTAGAAAACTGAACGAGAAGACGCGACCTTATCCCTTCCCGATTCCAAACATCACACACTTAGTTGAACAGTTAGGTGGCGCAAAATACTTCATCGTTGCTGACATGTATAGCGGATTCCATCAAATAGAAATTCGACCTGAAGATCGCGAGAAAACGACCTTCTTTACTCCTTTTGGGCACTATCATTTTAAACGAATGCCTTTCGGAATCTCTACTGCTCCGAGTACATTCCAGGAGCTTACCAACAAAGTTGTGTGCCAGAAGGCACTCACCATGGAAGGTAGAACGAGAGTCAAAGGTATGCTCGGTTACATTGACGACATAATCCTATTCGCTGAGACGCTCGATGAACTAGATCAAGTCTTTGTGGAATTGTCTAGTAAACTAAAGGAAGCCAATTTAAAACTGAATCCAAACAAGTGTCAATTTTATAAGGACAACGTCATTTTCTTGGGATATTCCGTAAGCGCTAGAGGATTGGAACCAAATCCGGAAAATATAAAAGCAATTGTCAACTACCCGATACCAAAAACACAGAAGAACATACGCCAATTCTTGGGAATTTGCGGATATTATAGGAACTTCATTCCCAACATGTCCAAACTAGCCAAACCTTTAACTAATTTGTTGAAGAAGGATCGTAAATTTGTATGGGGTAACGAACAGTCTGAAGCATTCGAAACCCTAAAACTAAAATTAGTAGAAGCACCCATACTTCAATACTCGGATTTTAATAAAAATTTCTATGTAACTACAGACGCATCGAACTATGCGATCGGTGGAGTTTTATCACAAAAAAGGGATTCAGCTGACCTCCCGATCGCCTACGCCAGCAAATCTCTCACGAATACGGAAACAAGATACAGCACGATCGAAAAGGAACTATTCGCAATGCTGTACTGTGCAAACCAATTCGAATACTTTCTAATCGGTAGGAAATTTATGTTTGTCACCGATCACAAACCACTCGTCTGGCTGCATCGTATAAAAGACTCCTCCTCTCGTCTCAAAAATTGGTATTTTAAATTAACGGAAAAGTTTCAGTTTGAGGTAATTTACCAACCAGGAAAGACCAATTACGTAGCAGATGCACTTTCCCGGAATCCTCCAGAGTTAGACCAGGTGAATATTATTGAAAAGAAATACTGGAGCCAAACAACTATCAGATCGAGATGAGTTACCGCTAAACGATCACTTGACGCTAGGTAGGGCAAAAACCACGGAACAAAACGGTAAGGTGTTGATAGCCGCTCCTATCAAAGAAAATTTACACATTCGGGTTGATTATGACATTTTTGAAGAAGCAATCGCGTCGGTTCGTGATGTATGCCTATCAATGAATTTGAAATCCATTCGATTATCGAAAACTTCGAATATCGATGATCTTTCGTGGACAGACATCGTGAACGTTTTAAAGAATAACTTTTCGGACGATACTACAAAATTAATAATTTGCAATAATAAAACCCAAATACCGGACCCGGAATTAAGGGATTCAATAATAACAGATATTCACGGTGCTCCCACGAACGGTCATAAGGGTATCACGAAGACTTATAACCGGATCCGTCAAAATTACTATTGGCCTAATATGAAAGAAGATATTAAAAAATTAATAAGTAAATGTAGAATCTGTGAAACGAACAAGCTGGTTAGAATGAAAGTCAGACAGCCAATGGCCTTAACTGACACTCCGGGTGAAGCGTTCGAGAAATTAGCCATGGACCTCGTCGGACCGTTGCCCGGAACCAAGAAAGACAATATTTACATCCTCACCATGCAGGATTTATTAACGAAATTTTGTATACTCGCCCCATTAAGGAATGCCACTTCCAGGGATATCGCCGATGCGCTATTGAAAAGGTTTATATTTGTACATGGTTCGCCAAGAGTAATTTTGACAGATCAGGCCGCGAATTTTACTTCGGCACTAATGAAGAACATAGCCAAATAATGTAAAATTAAAACAATAACCACAACAGCGTTCTATCCGCAGGCGAACGGCTCGATCGAGCGGATGCACCATTCGCTTGCGGAATGGTTAAAGAACTACATAACCAACGTAAAGGAATGGGATGAGTGGTGTGAATGCGCTGCTTTTTCATATAATACTAGTGTGCACGAAGCTACGAAGCTCACCCCATTCGAATGCGTTTACGGTAAAATCGCGCGTGTACCATCTGACAAACCAATTGTAACCGACCAGACGATCGGAACTTATAATGAATATATAGTTGATTTAAGATCAAAACTTAATGACATCCAGAAGGTTGCGGCTGAGAATTTACGTAATGCAAAGATTCGTTCAAAAGGATACTATGATAAACGCTTGAACCCATGTAACTTTAAGGTGGGTGACAGGGTAATGCTCCTAGTGGAGCTAAGGAAAGATAAATTCTCGCCCCAACACTCTGGACCTCATAAAATTTTAGAATTGCTACCGAATCAGGATGTAAAAATTACTTATAAAAATGGCACACGCGTAGTACATTCAAATAAATTAAGGAAAACGAGACTTGTCACAGAGTCTGAATTGCGCGATTCCGATATGACAACGTAGTTTCTAATACTAAGAGTAGAATATATGCTTAATATATACACTTATTATAATATGCATAACATTAGTTTTCCTTTTGTGCAGGATGACCACTGCGGCGACTCTTATTAGGCTACTTATGGCACTGCAGCTGAGCATCATCTCTAACGCCATCACAACATACGACTGCAAAACAACTCATCCCAATATAACAGTTATTTCACTGACGAAGGTGGACGACTGTGACATGACTAACCTAAAACCAAAAATCGAAGCGAAATATTTACAACTTTTGCAACGGACCGAATTTATGACAACCCAAACAGAACAATGTCTTGTAAAGGTCGAACAGAGTATCAAGTATTGTGGCATGCACTCACATGTCTCAGACGTAAAAGGAGGCGAATCGACGTTTATTCTACCGATTTCAAGGGAAGCATGTCACGATTTATTAAAATACGGACAACTAAAATACGGACTGACTCTCTTAGGCAATTTAGTAGCAAATAACACTAATAGGCGAACCATTACTGTGGCTGGAAATGTCGACCTCGAAGGAAACTGTAAAGGCACGACGTACGTGAGTAACAATTACGAATACTCTGATGTGGTTGTCACCGCCAAATTGGACATCCGAGCAGACTTAGTGACTGGCACCGTGAACAGAGAACAGGACGTTATCCTATTGCCTTCAGGAACCCGGTGTAGATTCTCTAAAACATTTTGCATCGATGCTGACGAAAAATATGTATTTTGGAACTATATACCCAGAACTTCTTGTAAATTTGACGAGTACGCTATTCTTTACGAAGGACCAGGAATAAAAATCGACGATCCAGAAGGGAAGTCCCTAACCATGTACTTTAGTAATTCTACCGGAGAGACAGGATTCGGCTTGGCGAGAACGGAGGAGATAGACATTTGCGGGTATCGACTTATCAAAACCGACCAAACGAAATTGTACATTTTCGAAACGACGCCACACAGATCGTTCACGTCCATACGGAAACTAAACGTACCCGACGTTTCCCTAGGGTTATATTTTAACAGCAAAATAGGAAACATAGGAAGTCACACATTGAGATGGAAACTGAATCACTATACATGGAGACGGTAATCAACAAGTGTAAACTCGAAAAAATGATAATGGAAAACGCCCTAGCGACAGTCTACGACAATCCGGATGATTTCGCGCTCAACATCATGAAAGCACCAGGGTATCTAGCCATTCCAGCGGGAGAAGCCGCATACATTGTGCATTGCAAAGCCATTACATGCAAAGTGAGACAGACTGACAAATGCTACTACGACATACCGGTTGACTGTGGAGGACAAGAATTATTTGCCAAACCCAAATCTAGAATACTGACTAAGATAGGATCTTACCGCGATTGTAACGTATTGCTACCGACTTTATTCGAAGTAGAAGGTTAGTGGTATAAAAGTATAAAAGGAATTCATGAAGTCACACAGCCTCAAATTCTAAAACCAGCAAAGACCTTATCTTGGAAAACTACGGACTTAGAAAAGATCATGAACGCCGGAATTTATACACAGGATGACATTGACTCGCTACACAAACATTCTATTTTTCCAGCAGAGAAGGGACCTATCCTCGAAAGTATAGCTAGGAGATTGAATGATAACACGGCAGGACAACGTTCCATCAATTACAGGAATCTCTTAACACCCGAAGAATTAGAGAACATGACCCAATCTACTCTAGCGAAATATTGGTATAAATTTCAGAAATTCGGGCAAATATCGGCCGGAATACTGATGATCATATTTCTAATACAAACTATAAAATTACTATTTGATACGTTCATACGGGGATATGCTATATACAAAGTGTTCGGATGGAGTACACGATTATTTGGAGCGATATTCGGGTCGTTAACTCACCTATTCCTGAACCTGTCAAGAACAACTCCACGCAGTACGGACGATACTGTAGACCCACCAACCAGTCACGATACGGACGGACGACGTGTACGGAAAAATGACTCACTACATGACCTCGAACTACGATTACTACGACCAAACGCTACAAACGTTACTCGACGATAAACTAGACAAAGACTGTACGGGGTAACAAGAGGTAAAATATGGGGAAAGAAGGAACAGAAAAATTTATGGCGAGCCTCGCCTTGGAGAACAATCGCGACACTCTACGTGTGCCGCGCTTGTTACTTAGGGGTGGAGGTGTTACGATATGAGGCTCAGCTCGCAGAATTTGCGACCTTACTATGTTGTTCTTATTGTATAACTAAGAAATATTAACGATCTAACTTAATTGTTAATCACATACTATTGTTATTTTAAGTACAATATTATTTCAATAAATGTTAAACACTTTTATCTGCGTAGGCGAATAGATGGCAGTATGTAGATCTTAAGCGACTAATATGAAATCGGTCTCAGATGCATATCTTGAATGCTGTAGGAGTGGGAGTGACTTGGGTCCACACACCAAACATCGACCTGTCGAGCACTTCTATTCTCGATAACGACCATGGAATATACCGCCTAAACCGATATTTATTATTATTTTTATTATTGTATGATTACTCATATATACATATATATACATATATATATATATATATTAATTCAAGCACTGTGACGTAACTGTACGCTACTATTGGAGTTTACTGGACAACGACGACAGATATCAAAATTTTGATAAGAGCCCCACCCCCCCTAAAATTCATCGTTCTATACGATATGCACATCTGTTCCCACCTATACCATCCATTGTCACTATAGTTAATACATATTCATATATACAGTATACTAATGTATGTTCACCCTCGCGGTGGTTGGATAAATGATCAAAATTCTAGATCGCCCACTACGGAGACGAGCCACGCACATCCGCAAATGAGGTTGGCCCTGCTACGAAAACGTTCCAACACCAATAATAGTCAATACATCGACCATTTCTAGCAGATGAGAGTTCTATCAACGTTGATCGAGTGATACGTAACTAAACGAGGCGGCTGCCGGTAAATGTTACCAGAGGGAGACGATAAGCTGCCGACGACCATCAACATGCGACAGTCGGTAGTATATTACCCACCATCGATAAGGAGTGAAACTGTCTTACCGACATACGGCAAATCTTCCCGAAACAACTTCTCGATCGAATAGCGTCGATCGGTACCATCTGAAGACTCTTACAACGCAATTGTTTATTTATAATTTTGTTTAAACATATAAAGGGACAAGAACTATATGAATATTATTGAATAACACGTATTGCACCAATCGCAAGAAAAACCAGCGTTACTTATATACATACTTTTTATACTAATATACTCATGCTTATTATAAATGAATGTAATGTACCATTTAAAATTATTATAAATAAGAAAGGAATATTTCTAACCACAGGAAACATCAGTAAACAGCACTGCGAAACACAAAAAACGTCTCTATTTCGAAATTCAACTTAAGCGATCGACTCGAAATCATAAGGCGCGCTAAAGCAAGTATGCAGGCGCGTAAGCCCTTATATACAGCTAACTAGCCCCTCAGTTTTTTTTATATTTTCGTAAACGTAGAATTATACTATTTTTTTTATGCAACGACAAATCTCAGATCTATTTTTTATTTAATCTTCAATTTACGACAAATCCGGTTCGAATTCATGCAGGCATAATGAAGAAATTCGATGCCAAAGATATTGCTTGTTGATTTCCGTTTCTTGACTTTTGCTATTTCCACTTGTATTTTTCATCGACTGCAAACAAAAAGAGATAGCGTCATAGGAGATGCGAAAGATAGAAAGAGACGAAATTTTGTTCCAGCCCATGAGAGAACGTCCACAGAGGTAAAAATTGATGGAAGAAGTTGAAGTTGGCCGTGAGAGGGAGCTACTCGTGAGCTGTCATCATCATGTGTGTATATATATATATATATATTACATACACTTTATGATTTGAAAATTTAGAGGTTAAATAGGTATTTGTATTTTAAATATTAAAGTTTCTTTTACACATCTTTTTAAATAAATTACTTTTAATAATTTATTAAATCCTATGCATACATTAAGCTTTTTATAAATTTAAATTGAAACTTATGAATGTATTTTAATTATTTTGGAATTGTCAATTTTAACAGGTCAAAGAATTGTTTTTATAATTCTAATGTTAAATCACTCTGTCCTTAAAAAATCTAATTGTCTTGAACAATTTAATAAAATAAAATATTAGTTAAATAATAAGATAATTTATCACCAGCGATCATTGTATATATTGACACATCAAACGTTTTACAAATTAAAACTGTAACTTATAAAGATATTTTTAATCATTCTAAAAATGTCATTTTTATACGTATAATACCTTTTGTCTGCAAATTACATAAAGTTTTCAAATTCAATATTTTTAAACATCAGTTTCTGTTGACAAAAAAATATTCTCAAACATCATTTGACAGTTTGTTATTCCTATCCACATTACAAATAAGAAAGTAATAAGAAAAAAGATTTATAAAATATAAAATTATAAGAATATTAACAAGATTATACATTATAAGCTTATAAGTGTATGCTTGTATATACGAGTCTTGTCAATTACTTTTGTATTAATAAGTATTGTATTCATTACTTATAATTAATTATTAATAAAAATATATCTTTTAAAGCACATGAACTAATTCGTAAAATCCTGTAGAATCTTTATAAATACTTAGTGAAGTGAAATAATAATTATTTTATAAAACTAGTGATAAAAACTTATGTTTAAAATAATAGCGCAAGGCAGTATACTGAGTTCACTATGTTAGGAACTATTAGATTAAAATAATGATGTAAATTGTTCATTGTTGATATAGGGTACTAAAATTGACAAAAATTATGTGCTAGTAACAGTTATATAAGTAATATTAGTATAAATTGTTTGTTTTTGATGAATTCTACCCTATTAAAGTTTATGGAAATTTTTAACACAACTAATATTGTGTAAAAAAAAGTAATAAATAAATATATAACAATACTTTCTGGCAATTTTAGTACCCTATATTGCAAATGAAACAATATACATCATTATTTTAATCTAATAAAGTTACTAACATAGTGAACTCAGTATACTGTCTTTCGCTATTTTTTTAAACACAAGTTTTTATTAGTAGTTTTGTAAAATAATTATTATACCACTTCACTAAGTATCTATAAACAATATACATGATTTTATCAATTAATTCATGTGCTTTAATAAATATATTTATTAATAATAATATAAATAATAATATAAATAAGTAATGAACAGAATACTTAAAAGTAATTGATAAGACTCGCATAAAGCACACTTGTAAGTTTATAATGTATAATAGTATAATCTTGTTAATGCTGTCTTATAATTTTATACTTTATCTTTTTTCTTCTTACTTTCTTATTTATAATATAGTTAGTAATAACAAACTGTTAAACAGTAGAGTACAGTGTACCATAGTTCTTAAATATAATATTCAATATTTTGTTGTATATGAATATTCTAGTTTTATTTTTGTAATTCTCCTTTGTTGGAGATGTTTTTAATTAAATTAACATTGTCAACTTTTGCAGGTAGAGATCTTTCATAATTTCAATACTGTGGTTTTTGGAAGT
This sequence comes from Theocolax elegans, assembly GCA_026168455.1. Taxonomy (NCBI): domain Eukaryota; kingdom Metazoa; phylum Arthropoda; class Insecta; order Hymenoptera; family Cerocephalidae; genus Theocolax; species Theocolax elegans. The sequence goes on along the minus strand of JANSJX010000530.1, from coordinate 8,528 downwards.
TTGAAACTCAGATAGACTTGGAAATTTTCATAATAAAAAATATAGTTAAGTAACACTGGATAATTCACTAATCAAGTTTATGATTAAAATTGATAAAATTTTTTACTTTCTTATAAAACGTATATATATATATATCAAATTTTTCACAAATTTAAAATGGAACTTATGAAAGTATTTTAATCATTGTAGAATTTTGTTATTTTTAATATACAGGCCTCTTTAATTTCCAATATTAAATATTTGAATTGAATGTTTTCAACTGAAATATACTTGGATAATTACAAAAAAAAAAATTTTTTAGTTAAGAGAATAATTTAGTCTTTTAGAATACTAATCATATTAATAATTATTTTTATAATTTATAACACCGCGCATATTCGAATTAAAATAAAAATTGTCACGTCGCACTGGGGATCAGGGTGCGAGTGATAAAATTAGGTTTGATAATAAATGATTAATTTATTAATATATTATAATAATCACAGCGGGTGCCAGTCGCGTACGTTCGAGTAACTATAGCGATCCGCTATTCGTTAATTAACCTAATTAATTATACCTTAAATTAATTAATTATCGCTTAAAACGGGAGTTCAATTGGATATACGCGGTTATATATCGTAATAGTCGAAATAAGAAGCGAACGGCACGGCTGTAACACGCGTCTTGTAGGCCGGCTACTTCGCGCGCGAAGGGGGGGGAGGGGAAGAAGCTGGGGTACACTATTTTACGCGGCGAGCAAGGCTATAGTAATAATAACAGGGAAGAAGCTAGGTTACACGGGAGTTCGCGACACACACACAGGCAAGGGAAACGGCTAATAATATTGGCACTAGGTCGCACAAACCTTGGCGATGCTGTCACACGTGCGGCACACACTCTTCGCTATCTCTTTCTCTCGGTCGCTCTCTCACGGACGTCGTCAACACGGAGATTGATTGTTCCGAATCGGCGGTCGGACGAGCTCTCAGCTCTCGTCGTCGTCGACGCGAGAGAGTCGCTGCGCGCATGCGCCGTGACTACTTCGTGCGTACGCGGCCTTATGCCGCGTGCGGCTTAACGAAGATGTCTGCCGCGCACGAACGTAAACAACGACGGCGAGTTGGTGGCGACGACGACGTAGCTGTTTGGCCTTCTTCGTGGTGTTCTTGGCTGCCTCCTTCTTCTCTCTTGCGATCACTGGCTCGAGGACTCGAGAATGCAGTCAGCGTTTTTACCTGGGTGAGTTATAAACCGGACGGCTACTCGGTTTATGTATTGTTGTCCACCTAACCTCTCCTCTGCACCCATCCTATATATAGCTGTTTAACTGCTGTGATCCTGTCCTCTTCCCTTGTAAGGTGCACACTGTAAGCAGTAATCTTACAGGTTTATTTGCTGAATTGGATGGCTGCTGTGGGAGGTGCTTAGCTACGCTGCTTCTCCAGGTGTGATGCGAAGGACTTCTCCTCACCACTTCCTGGCATTACTTGGACTTCGGGCTTCCTCTGGATCTTCCTGGAGACTCCTGAGCTGTTGCTTTGTGCTCGTTGATGCAGCTTCCCTGTGTGTGTGTAGGCTAGTAGGGTTCGGTGAGGCTTATAGGTAGGGTTGTTACGATATGAGGCTCAGCTCGCAGAATTTGCGACCTTACTATGTTGTTCTTATTGTATAACTAACAAATATAAACGATCTAACTTAATTGTTAATCACATACTATTGTTATTTTAAGTACAATATTATTTCAATAAATGTTAAACACTTTTATCTGCGTAGGCGAATAGATGGCAGTGTGTAGATCTTAAGCGACTAATATGAAATCGGTCTCAGATGCATATCTTGAATGCTGTAGGAGTGGGAGTGACTTGGGTCCACACACCAAACATCGACCAGTCGAGCACTTCTATTCTCGATAACAACCATGGAATATACCGCCTAAACCGATATCTATTATTATTATTTTTATTATTGTATGATTTCTCATATATACATATATATATATATCAATTCAAGCACTGTGACGTAACTGTACGCTACTATTGGAGTTTACTAGACAACGACGACAGATATCAAAATTTTGATAAGAGCCCCACCCCCCCTAAAATTCATCGTTCTATACGATATGCATATTTGTTCCCACCTATACCACCCATTGTCACTATAGTTAACACATATTCGTATATACAGTATACTAATGTATGTTCACCCTCGCGGTGGTTGGATAAATGATCAAAATTCTAGATCGCCCACTACAGAGACGAGCCACGCACATCCGCAGATGAGGTTGGCCCTGCTACGAAAACGTTCCGACACCAATAATAGTCGATACACCGACCATTTCTGGCAGATGAGAGTTCTATCAACGTTGATCGAGTGATACGTAACTAAACGAGGCAGCTGCCGATAAATGTTACCAGAGGGAGACGATAAGCTGCCGACGACCATCAAACATGCGACAGTCGGTAATATATTACCCACCATCGATAAGGAGTGAAACTGTCTTACCGACATACGGCAAATCTTCCCGAAACAACTTCTCGATCATGAATAGCGTCGACTGGTACCATCTGAAGACTCTTACAACGCAATTGTTTATTTATAATTTTGTTTAAACATATAAAGGGACAAGAACTATATGAATATTATTGTATTACACGTATTGGACCAATCGCAAGAAAAACCAGCGTTACTTATATACATACTTTTATACTAATATACGCATGCTTATTATAGATGAATGTAATGTTACCATTTAAAATTATTATAAATAAGAAAGGAATATTTCTAATCACAGGAAACATCAGCAAACAACACCGCGAAACACAAAAACGTCTCTATTTCGAAATTTAACTTAAGCGATCGACTCGAAATTTCATATACAACAGACTTTTGTAATAAAGATCCTTTTCCCCTCCCGATAATCAATAATATATTAACGAATATTGTAAAACCAACGAACATAGAACATTCTAGAAGCATATAGAGTAATTATACGACGTAGAAGCCAACGGAATAAATATCATGTATCCTTATAACATCCGGTGTTAGATATCGTCGCCAGTTACGATATTTTCGCGTAGAGTTTAAGTCAGCGTTTTCGCGCTTGACAACAACGGACCAATAAAAGAGACCAACGCTTCTAGAACCTTCTATGTATCGTCACGCGCGACCAATCAGACTGAACTATCCCCCGCCACGATGCTACTCACGAGCGCAGTGTGCTCGTCGACTCCGCAGTGCTCAGACTGCCTTGATACCAAACGGACGTGCATTCGCGCCAATCTCCGATATCGTCGAACGGTCTTCTTCTATTAGATACAAAGTATTCTAATTTATACCGATAGTAAGCGAGCGTTCTATTACCGTTCAGTCAATATTATCATGTGTATATCGGCGTAATTATACTGATTTAATTAAATTAACATTGTCAACTTTTGCAGGTAGAGATCTTTCATAATTTCAATACTGTGGTTTTTGGAAGTTTGAAACTCAGATAGACTTGGAAATTTTCATAATAAAAAATATAGTTAAGTAACACTGGATAATTCACTAAACAAGTTTATGATTAAAATTGATAAAATTTTTTACTTTCTTATAAAACGTATATATATATATATCAAATTTTTCACAAATTTAAAATGGAACTTATGAAAGTATTTTAATCATTGTAGAATTTTGTTATTTTTAATATACAGGCCTCTTTAATTTCCAATATTAAATATTTGAATTGAATGTTTTCAACTGAAATATACTTGGATAATTACAAAAAAAAAATTTTTTAGTTAAGAGAATAATTTAGTCTTTTGAATACTAATCATATTAATAATTATTTTTATAATTTATAACACCGCGCATATTCGAATTAAAATAAAAATTGTCACGTCGCACTGGGGATCAGGGTGCGAGTGATAAAATTAGGTTTGATAATAAATGATTAATTTATTAATATTATAATAATCACAGCGGGTGCCAGTCGCGTACGTTCGAGTAACTATAGCGATCCGCTATTCGTTAATTAACCTAATTAATTATACCTTAAATTAATTAATTATCGCTTAAAACGGGAGTTCAATTGGATATACGCGGTTATATATCGTAATAGTCGAAATAAGAAGCGAACGGCACGGCTGTAACACGCGTCTTGTAGGCCGGCTACTTCGCGCGCGAAGGGGGGGAGGGAAGAAGCTGGGGTACACTATTTTACGCGGCGAGCAAGGCTAGTAATAATAACAGGGAAGAAGCTAGGTTACACGGGAGTTCGCGACACACACACAGGCAAGGGAAACGGCTATAATATTGGCACTAGGTCGCACAAACCTTGGCGATGCTGTCACACGTGCGGCACACACTCTTCGCTATCTCTTTCTCTCGATCGCTCTCTCACGGACGTCGTCAACACGAGATTGATTGTTCCGAATCGGCGGTCGGACGAGCTCTCTCTCGTCGTCGTCGACGCGAGAGAGTCGCTGCGCGCATGCGCCGTGACTACTTCGTGCGTACGCGGCCTTATGCCGCGTGCGGCTTAACGAAGATGTCTGCCGCGCACGAACGTAAACAACGACGGCGAGTTGGTGGCGACGACGACGTAGCTGTTCGGCCTTCTTCGTGGTGTTCTTGGCTGCCTCCTTCTTCTCTCTTGCGATCACTGGCTCGAGGACTCGGGAATGCAGTCAGCGTTTTTACCTGGGTGAGTTATAACCGACGGCTACTCGGTTTATGTATTGTTGTCCACCTAACCTCTCCTCTGCACCCATCCTATACATAGCTGTTTAACTGCTGTGATCCTGTCCTCTTCCCTTGTAAGGTGCACACTGTAAGCAGTAATCTTACAGGTTTATTTGCTGAATTGGATGGCTGCTGTGGGAGGTGCTTAGCTACGCTGCTTCTCCAGGTGTGATGCGAAGGACTTCTCCTCACCACTTCCTGGCATTACTTGGACTTCGGGCTTCCTCTGGATCTTCCTGGAGACTCCTGAGCTGTTGCTTTGTGCTCGGTGATGCAGCTTCCCTGTGTGTGTGTAGGCTAGTAGGGTTCGGTGAGGCTTAGGTAGGGTACGATAAGGCTTAGTTAGGGTTCGGTAAGGCTTTAGGTAGGATACAAGCTCGCTTACTTGACATGCATTAAATGCATTGTCACACTCCCCCCCACCAAACTGAAGTTACGCGGAGACGTAACTGATCGAAAGATAGTACAATTGTTATCTATTAAATGATAATTGTATTGAGGTACGCTAGACAGGTGGGTGGAGTACGCAAGTGGCAACTATAAGAAATAAAAAAATCAATTTGAATAACGCTCTTGATAAATAGCTCGTGCTATTTATCTCGGTGTTTTTGTGTATGCTGCTTGGCTGGACATGGCTTGTTAAGTGCACGCTGTGTGTATAATAATAAAATACAAATTTGCTAATTGTAATAATTTAATTTACGACGACTGGCTTACCCTTACAAGTAAAGAGAAAAAAAAATTTTCGCAGTGAGAGCTCTTTCGCGATCACGAATCTTTCATACTTGCATACTTACATCTAGATCTATACTCATACTTGAATATACATTTTATATACAAGATAATAATAAAGAAAATTAATAAAATAATTTTTAATAAGATCTGTGCATACCAGTTTGCCTTAAAGTTCTTCACGAATTATGCTGCTTATGCGATTCTTCCTTGTTGCTTATTTACAATGCCACATTCTTTGGCAGTAATAATAATAATTTTAGGAAAGAGAAAAAAAAACTTGCTATATTTTTGCATTTATCCATTCTTGGCTGAGAAGGAAGGACAGAGGATAAAAAAAAATTTTTACGATGGAATAGCTTGCGATTGGGGTAAGATAAAAAAACAAATGTTAGGCTTATTATTTATTTAGCTTCTTTACAGGGGGGTGGCAATAGAAGAAGAGAAAAAAAAAACTTATTTGGGTGCTCCTTGATTGCTTCGGCGGTGGTCTTGGAGTGCCTTGTACCCGTCTTTGCACCTCGGGCAAGTTCGGGTCATCACCCCTTGTCCTCCGCAATTGCGGCAGAACACCGTGGCACCGAGGAACACTGCTTCCAGCTGTGCCCTCTTCCACCGCAATTCCAGCAGAAGGGTCGACACTCTTCTGGCGGTGGGCGGCGGATCAGTCTAAGATCGCGGGGGCGCTCTTCTCGTGGCTGGGTGGGGTCCTGGGTGCATATGGCAGATCTAGGAGGGAGGGAATGGAGTTTGGCTGGGGGCTGGGCAAGGACATTAATGGCTGGGGGTGGGAGTAGCTGTTGGTGGTGGCGGGAAGGGTTTGGAGGCTGTGGGGTATTTGGCTGCTTGGATGATGATATGTCGGGGATTAGTGGGGCTTTGGGAGGGATGCTAACGGGAACGTGGATATAGGTGTATAGGTTTGTATTGGGGTCATATATGGGGCGGGTGATAAATGGCTGAGGAGGGAAGGAAAAATCAAACATGGGCGGGTAGATGGTGGGAATTGGAGGGGGATTGGTGGTGGCTGGGGTGCTTAGGGAGAACTGGCTGGGGTGGTAGTGGGAGAGTGGCTGGGGTGGTAGTGGGAGAGTTGGCTGGGGTGGTAGTGGGAGAGTTGGCTGGGGTGGTAGTGGGAGAGTTGGCTGGGGTGGTTCGGCTGGCTGGTGCGGCTATTGGAGCCGCCACTTCCTCCGTTCGTGCGAGGAATTGAGGGTCCTCGCACAAATGGCGTCCTCCTCGGGTGCAGCCTCGCTTCCCCGGGCAACGGTGATCGGCCCTTCGGGGTTTCTTCCGCTGCTTCACTGCTGGTGTTGGTGCGTGGCGGAGTGGGTGGTTGGCTCAGGTCAAGTCTGGCCAGGACCTGGTCCAGGTCCTCCCTATTGGGCAGATGTTGGGTTTGGGCTGGGCGAACCGCCCTCTCCCTCGCCCTCTGCTCCGCACTGATGCAGCTGCTCCTGCTCTATTCATCTATAAATTTCCAGTAGGTCACTACCTGTTGCTTACGGCTTGTTCTTATTTGGGATTCACCATTTTGCTTTTATTTACTTACGCGGTCTTAATGTCATTCTTTGAGGGCTACTTTGCTGATCAAACACGATAGTTTGTTGTTTCCTGGGACGGCCTCTTTTAACTACTGGGACGCTTGGGGCTGGGTTGTTTTGGGTATTTTGGGAATATCTGGGCTGTTGGATTGGGATGTCACTCTTAGGCTGTATTGGAGGAAAATTTGGAACATTGCGAGGGGGCATATGGCGTTTTAAATCAGTGATATGCACTTTAATTTGGCGTTTAGTTTGTATATCTTCTATTAAATAGACTGTAGGGGAAATACTCGGATTATTTTTGCAGGTCCAATAAATTTAGGAGCTTGCTTCGCTGCTATATAATTCTCGGGCTGAACTTAAAATACGATTCGGTACCTAACTAGATCGCCTATCTGATATTCTATATCTCGTCTACCTTTGTTATAGTACCTAGCTTGTCTGGCTGTTGCTAAGTCTATATGTCTTTAACGAGATCATAGATTTTGGGAGTCTATGCAAACGCTCTACCCATTGCTCTGTCTCTGGGGCTGGTATTTGGCTTGGGGTTTCTATATGTTTTCTTATTAGGGCTACGGGACGGGGGTTTCTACCTAAGTTAAGGAATGCAGGACTATATTTTGTAGAGGAATGAACAACTGTATTAAGGGCAAAGTTAAACTCTCCGAGATGTCTATCCCAATCTCGGTGGTCGTCTTCAAGGTATGTATTAATCATTGGCTTGATATTCCTATTAACTCGCTCTACTGGATTGGCTTGTGCAAAATAAGGTGGGATGGTTGTTTGTGTGATACCGTATTGCGTTAACCGGTCTGTGACTGTCCTATTGGCGAACTCGGTCCCATTGTCCGTAACTAGGTACTTGGGACAACCCCATCTGTTGATGATGAGTTCGTCAAAAGCTTGTAGCACGCTTTTCGCATCTGCTCGTCGTAAAGGTTTTATCTCTACGTATCTTGTGAAGAGATCTTCAAATACGATGATATATTTAAACCCTTGTCTCGACGGCGGCTTGGGTCCCATAATGTCGGCTGCAACTACCATCCATGGTTCGCTTAAGTTTCTTCCTTCCATCAGGCCTGGCGGTGCTTGTTGGCTACTTTTGTGCGCCTGACATTCTTGACAAGTTCTAACGTAGTTACTTGTGTCAAGGTACATGCCTGGCCAATAGTAATACGTTGCTAGTCTAGCATATGTTTTATCAATGCCTAAATGACCTGCTTGTGGCACATAATGGGCTTCGTATAAAGCTTTTTCGCGTTCGGCTTCTGGCAATACAATCTTCCATGCATCTAAATCGGGCATAAATGGGTCTACTAAGGGGTTAGGGCGGTTGGCATATAATATATCATTGGCTATTCTAAGGTCGGGGTATTTGTTAGGGAATTTGGCTACGGCTCGGAGTTTATCTTGGTACCAGGGATTGTTGGTATTAAGTGTCAATGCTGCTGCTATGGCGTCTGCTTCTTCAAATGCTCTAGATAATGCATCTGGAACTTATGCATAGCTCCTTTCCTGTGCACAAACTGAGGTTATAATTTTGTAATATGG
>JANSJX010000529.1:0-23175 GCA_026168455.1 Theocolax elegans | reverse complement strand
AGAGAGAGAGAGAGAGAGAGAGAGGAGAGAGAGAGAGAGAGAGAGAGAGTGGCATAGAGGTAGATTGCGAAACGAAATAAACGAAGGAGAATTAGTTGCGCGAGGGACCAGACGGCGAATAAGAAAAAGAGGGAGATGGTAGAGAAGCTCTGGCTGTTATCGAATGAACGCACCTTTGGGATATATCTGGGTAGGAAAGTGCGCAACGAGATATGCCTATATATATATATACATGCACACACACGTTGGAGGTGCAGATACGTAGCGAGCTCGGTGTATCCAGGAATCGCGGGTGCCGCATCACGTAGATGCCTTTACGAGTCTCCGATAACCCGTATTTATTGGTTCGAGCCGGGCCAACTCACTAGGGATCGATCAACTCCACGTATACCTATACGCACAAGTATGAGTACACGCGAGCGTTCATCCAGGTGTCTTTCCCTCTTAGATCGACGTTTACGCTTTACGGATATCTGGCTTCTACCCTTTCTTTCTAACTTAATCAGGAAGCATCCCTGGTGGAAATTCAAAAAAATTTTTACAGATAAAATAGGAATTTTTTATAGTATATTACCGATATTATGGCGATAAAAAATACCTATTTTATTCCTATAAGTGTAATATTTTTTTATACCTAAATAGAATATTATATATAGTCTATTGCGAATTGGTTTTTTCTACCTATCAAATAGTTTTACGTTGTTTTTTTATATTTTTCAGGCTATCTAATTTTATAAATATAATAACATAGCAATTCCATGAAACAATCAGGATTCTTAAAGCATTTTAAAAGAATATAAAAAGAATGAATGGAGAAATCAAAAATCAAAAATTAAACGAATTATTTAAGTAAATCAATATGCATGAAATATATATTACCATACACAATTTTAATATTTTCAACTTTAAACTTAAATTTCATGGTATTTTTGTATCTGTTTTTTATAACTTTCTTATACTTATAAAATCTAGTGCCTAATTTAATACTATATTTTTGTGCCTATTTTTTGGATATTTAATACATTATAATTATTTTATAACAATAAAATATGTATTTAAACGGTATTTTCTACAAAATATTATAATTTCTATAATTTATATATTTATACACAAATACAGTATATTACCTTTAGTACAGCAGCTCTCCTAGTTTTGGGAGCTCTGCTGTCCTAAATGACGAAAAGTGTTTTGTTTGCGACTATAGCGCCACTTTTGAACGGTTCTTATACCAGTTAGGGCATCAGCCGTCCTGAACATCGTACGAATGCTCGAATAATGTAGTTGGACATCGGGTGCCCCAAGAATTTTTCAGTGTACCTATAAACTACTTTGGTAACTATAAAATATTTTCGAATTTCCACCAGGGATTAAAAAATATATTAAATTATTTATATATTATACAACGTATGAGAAATGGATTAATACATCAAATATATAATGTATTTTTATTGTAAACTTAGCAAGTCGAATTGTGGATTAATAATAAAGAGAAATTGAAAGTCATTAATAGACTAATTTTACCATTCTGGCCAAAAGGGGCTTAATTTTACGTATTGGCTTAAAATGAATTATAATAATACCTATCATTAAAAATAATAATTCGGTAAATTATATTGATTCTTAAATTTGCTTACTTATACATGAGACGGGATTTGTGAGTGATTAATAGTTTTAAAAAATTTGATAATGACATCTCCGGGAGACGGATCTTCACCAAACTTTAGGATATGTTCACTATACTATAAAAATATAAAGAAACCCAAAGTTTTAGACTCTAACACTCTTTTTTACGATAGATATAAGTAAATAATGAAAAAATTCACTAAAAAAATCCTTGACTTTGATCGCTTATAACTCGGAAACAAATAAAGATAAATTCTCAAACCAAAGTTCGAAAGAAAGCTAAGGTCGAGTAGATTGAATATAAAAAAGAAGCCTAAGTATCTTGATTCGGACGAAAGTTATGAAAGAAAAACGAATTTAACGATATTTTGATGACTATTTTGAATAAAAAAATAAACTAAATGTTTAGGCCAAACACCTTCTTATTTTTTAGGCACGACCGCTACATGGGAGAGCCTTATATTTTCATCATCGCAAAATGTGTGATGAATCAAAATATACTAGATAATAGTTTGTAAGAGAAATTTATGTGTATTAAAATTCATTTAACGGGGTGCCATAGTCAATATTTATCCTCCCTACCTTATCGGCAACCGTAATTATTAGTAATAAATTTTGTAAATAAAACAGTATGTGAAAAAATAAGAGAAGAGGCGCCTTCGTTTATTAATAATCTAACTGTGTGCTGAATTTCAGATTAAAGTTATATTGCGTTTTTGAGAAAAGTCTTACCAACAAATGTGAACGTAACCTCGAGGTGAAAATATTTGATATTTTTGGTAAGACTTTTCTCGAAAACGCAATAATATTTTAATCTAAATTTCAGCACACAATTCGATTGTCAATAAACGAAGGCGCCTCTTCTCTTATTTTTTCACAGACTGTTCTACTTTTTTATTAATTAATCATCAAAATTGAGTATGGAACCCCCTTAAGGCCCTCCCTAAAATGTATGCATGGATGTATGTATGTATGTAATCATGTATCAAAGATAACTCAGTCAATTATTTACCGATTTAGCTGAGATTCACAGGGTAACTTCGTCATAATATAATTAGATAATCGTCCTATTTTCAGATATATAGCATTGTAACAGTTTAAGTTATGGCATTATTTTTAATTCCTTAGAAACGGTTTTGTAGCATTATCTTGGAAATGTATTAATCCTGCATAAAAACTTTATACGGACGAAATGTTCGTCTCAAAATAACAAAACTTTTTCCTATTGTACACTTAACACTCAAAACAATATTTTCGAAGATAAACATAGAAAAACGGTCAAAATAATGAAAAAAGCACAAAAAAACACGTTTTTTCGCAACAAAACGAAATGTATTGTTTTTACTGAAAAACTTTTAATGAACAAAATGTTCGTATTAAAATAATAAACCTTTTTTCTATTATACACTTAACGCTCAAAACAATATTTTCGAAGATTAACATAGAAAGTCGGTTAAAGTAATAAAAAAAATATGAAAAAACGTTAATAAGTTGACTTCTATTGTATAATTATTGTTGATGTAATATCATTTACTTTTATGAGTATTTGTTATATCTTTCTCCGGTTCATCATTTTCGTCATCTGATAAATTGCTACCATCTTGTAAATCTGGTCCAACTATTTCAGAAATGTAGTCAAGTGACGCCTTAACCGCCAATTTTTCAGTCTTTTTTGAAATGTCAAATTTTGTACACCATTCTAAAATTAATTATATTTATGTAAAAAATGAAAAATAAATATTGAAATTATTATCATTGTTACTAAAAATGATTCCTACCTAACATTTTTGTTTTGAAGGCGTACTTTTTTAAAATTCAGGTACCCAACTAGTATGACTTCATCATTAAAATGCACTACACTTTCATACTCATCTTTAAATAAATTAATTATTTTACAATTATTTTACAAAAAGTAAAAAATTATTTTCTTTTGTGCTATAATAAAAACTTACATTACAATACTTTAGATGTACAAAGGACAATTTAAACTAATGTTTTATACTCTCCTCCTCCTTCTCCAAAAATGTTTAAGCCATACTTTTCTTTCTAAAAAAATAATATATGTATGTATAAAATAATATACCTGTTAATAGACAATTACATATTGTAATCTATTTTAAGATTTTTTAATAATATATTTTAATATAACAATTTCAAAGTATAAATTTTATTTGTACCGTAAAATGCAATTTCTATCTAAAAATTCTGAATATATATCTTATGTAGATAAATGCACTTACCACTTTTATAATTCACTGTTTCCACTTGAAAATCTTTATAAAGTTGTGGTCTGAATTTTTGTTCTATACCGTAATTATAAAATCAAAACAGACACTTAAACCCATAACAATATCCTTCACATACATCTTCATAAGCTATTGTCCTAAACTCTTCGTACATAGTGCAATTGAAATTCTCCTTTAAGAAAAATGACCAAAATTGGAAGAGTGTGTTCACCTCTTGTAACTTCTCTGTACCAAGTTGTTTATGCTCTGAAATAAAAAGAGATTCCATGAATTCTAAAGTGAACGACTTTATGTAAATTTTATAAATAATGAATATAACAACATGATTAATATCAACATGATTTCTTTAGCTAAGAAAAGAAAACATATTATTATAATCATCATCACATCAAGAATTTATAACTTAGTTACAAAAAGTAAATTCAAGGTTTTTAATATCTTACCTTTTAAACAACGTGAATGATATTTATGATACACTTGTTGAGTGAAATCGTTCACTTTCAATAACAAATGACTAGGATGTTGGAAAGTTGACAATGATTGCGGAGCACTACCGTAACTACTAGCTAAGAAACCTTTGTTTGAACTTGTATCAGCACTTCTTCTGTAAATATAAAATAAAAAGAAAAACCTATTATTATTGTAAGAGAAAATAAAGCTAAATATTCAAAAACGTAAAAAATATCACATTAAGTAATAAAAGTTGTTAGAAGATAACACATTAAACATCAGTTAATGTTAAAAATAAATTTATTAATATATGTTAAATAAAAATTATACTGTGCTTAAATTATAATTATATAAGCTTATTTCAAAATTAATATCTACGTAATTTATATATTTACCCTAAATATGTTCTCGGTCTTAATAATTGTAAGTGCCATTCTTTTAAATTATTGTATTTATTATTACATAATAAGAACTTTAATAGTAAAATAATAAATACAACATTAAATGCAAATTTAATGTAATTTAAAATAAATTAAAAAATGTAATAATAAATGTTACAAACCTTTAATGTATACAAGATCAACCTTGAGAAAGATTAAACATCGCCAAAACTATCCCAATACAAACAAGAGGCTCGTGGTTATTGTTGAATTGAACTATTATTATTCGACTCACTACCATTGTTACTCTTGTATTAAACTGATTAGTAGGTGAATTACTCTTATAATTCATAATTATCTTGTATAAATTATCTTTAAATTTAATTATAAAGTATTCTACAATTTAAAACATAAATAAAATGTAAAAAAATAAATATTACTTAGTTATTGACAACTTACAGCAACTTAATATTTTCAAAAAGAAATAAAATATAAATCTTATACAATAAATAAATTAACTAAATAATAAATAAAAATTATTTACCATCCAAAAATAGTTATTACTCTATTATTTTCAAACACTGCCAATATTGGACAAATACTGGACAAGAGCTTCTGCTATTTTGTAATGCTCACTTATAACTGACTTAACTTTATATTAGAATAACTAATATCATACAGTAAAATTTCATGAAAATCATATAAAAACTATGTGTATACGTAAAATATATATATACATAATGTATATACATAACTTTATATACACAATAAAATAAATAAACTAACGTTATATTTATTGTCCGTTTAAATAGTGTCATCAGCGCCATCATATACACATAAGTATAATGTATATCGCATTTTATGTAACCCGCGTCCCGTATCCAAATTTGAATGTCCAATTTTTTTTATTTTTTTACAAAAATATTTATATATAACAATTCTCTTTTTATTTATTTTTTAATACATAAATCGAATAAAAAAAAGAATTATAATAAAAAATTTTATTTATTAAAAAGAACTAATATTTATATAACAAAATTTGATATTAAAAAAATAGAAAACAATAAAAAATATTTACCACACACAAAAATAAAATTTTGAAAATAATCTAAACGTCAAACCCTGTAAAGCATGTTTTCAATATGTCCAAATTATTCTAAAATTTAAATTAAAATTTAATTTAAATTTTTAAATAAAATTAAACAAAAAACTTTTTTCTTAAACTTGAAAAATTTAGACTTGAACGTTAAATAAACATAACGAATTTATTGTGTCCGCGAATTCTAAGAATATATTGATTTTATATTACTTAAATATATTTGTCTTTTCAATATTATAATTACTTTTTTCTTAATTTTTCTTAACTTATTTAAATAATAAAAAAAAAGGAATGATTAACGCTTACATGTTATTAATAACATTGTAATTTAAAATAGAAGTTAATAATTCACTCTTCATGTACATATTTCAATTTATGACTTTGTTCACTGAGTTTTTCACTTGACAAATTCATCAATTTAAACATAAAGTACATATAGGTACCATACACTACTCTAAATATACTACCAAGAGGCACCCGATAACACATCTTTGGGACCTAAATTAAATTTATATAATGCTCCAGTAACCATTCCACCAGCTGCATAATAAAAAAACAAAGCTTCATACAAATGAATTTATTCAAAAATTAACAAAGTTAAACAATATACATGAATGCTGCTCTATATCGAATAAATAAATTAATTATATTGTTTCATATAGACAATACTAAATTGCACAATATTTTCTCACATTTACTTACCTTTACTGTCCAAAATATACGTCCCATTGATATTGTTTTACCAATATTCTTTAGAAGGAACATTAATGTAAAAAAAATAAACTATATAGTTTTATATAAACGTAAATTATGTATATATATGTATTTTTTTTAATCACGTTACCTCTTCTTTCAAAATGTGTTTCCTATTACTTCTTTCTTGCCAAATATTTTTTAATTTTACAGTTATTTGAGGAACAACACTTTTCTCTTCAATACATTGATATTTAGAATATTAGAATTATATCTTGTTATACGCAAGCGTACTATTAATAGGCGTGAACCGCACGGCCTTTATATATATAGCTTATACATAGTAATTAGTACCGATAACGGCCGTAAGGTGGCTACCCCCTTATCGCGCCGTTCCCGTTATCGAGATAAGCGAGCGCCGTTATAAGTATAGGCCAGTTCGAGCGTACAGCAGCTCGCCTTCTCCCATTGCGGGAGTATCCCACCTTTCGGGATAAATACTGTACCTTCTCTACAGTTCTTGAATAAAGGCGAATTTTAATTAAAGATCATTTGCTGATCGTAATTATTAGCACCTTTCTTCCATCCCATCCATGCCATACGAACTCACCGAGAGCGACTACATTGGGCTCTCCCTCGCTCAAGACTACGCCGCCCGGATCACCTTGGAGTACCGGAATCAGACCGCCGCTGCCCAGACCATCATCAAGAAGGACCAGGCCACCCAAACCGTCAGCAGCATCAGCACCCAGACGGAGCAACCGCTACCCCGACTCACTCCTCTTCAAAGGTTGGCTGGTGGACAACGGCGTACAACGGACGGTGCGGTTGGATCTACCACCTCCAGGGACTCCGAGGATCCGAGCAGAGCCGCCACCTCCACCTAGGCGTGTTCCCACCGTAGCAGCCACACACCGTTAGAGGCAGTCCAACGCAAACCGACTCGGCCGAGACGACCACCAACTCCGGCAGCCCCGAAACCTCCATCTACTCAGCGGGCAGCAGCCACGATTAAGCCTCGAGTGGTCGCCGACATCATCCTGCCACCTACAAGGCGCCTCCCGCTTCCTCCGAGGACACCTCGCCGTTAGAGCGGCTCGCGCCTGGGTTGGTCCATCTTGACCAACCCTACCAAGAACTTCATAAAGTGAGCGGGGCTCACCGGCGGTCATCCGACCGTCCCGACTCTGGCCACGAGTTTTCTCGAGGCCAGGGCCAGGCTCGTAGAGAGCTAGTTGAGGGGTTAGTGCTGTGTCCTCCCTCAGCCAACGCAGAAGCCACAACGACAGCGGCGCAGCGGACCAGCATCTACTCGGCCTTACTGGCCGACATACCGTCGACACCGGACTCACCAGCGTCACCCGACGCGCCGGCTTACGACATTTGGCGCCCGACGTGGGGCACAGACATCATCTGTCTTCTTCGGTAGGAGCCGGAGGGATCCACGCCGAGCTGATCACTAGCCGGACCGATGTAATTGCCTATGTCAAGGCAAACACCAACCTCGCAGCGACCGCAGACCAGATCGCAGCAGCCTACACTACTTCTGGGAGTAGAAAAACACCCAGTGGCGCCCAAGAATAAACGGACAACTGCCGTCCGCCCCGTTTAGAAGGCGGGAGAGCACGGTCTCTTTTAATTATAATCTAAGGTTTTTTACAATATTTTACAAATTATTTCGCAGAAAACTAAATCCTAATCTAATACAATATATATTTATTCCTATCTAACCTAAAATCTTAACGCTTTGAATTGTCTTTAAATTTTCTCCTGTATTTTCGCACAGGTTTTGCGACACTGTCACTTTTCCTTTTTCGCAGGTAATACTGATGTGTCGAAGAGTAGCGGTCTGGCTGACTGGCTGAATCATTGATGTCGTCGGACGATCGATGTGTGTGAGGTTTGATTTGCGTCTCTGTCGGAGAAGCTGAGTGTTGGTCTGAGGGATCGGAGGTGCCGAGTGGTGTCGGAGACATGGGAGCTGCCCGTTGAGGTTCAATGGGTGGAACGGCGTGTTCGCTGTTGCTTGGTTTGGCGTCGCTGGTGCCCTTTGGACTGGCGTAAGGGCCAGTTTTGTCAGGAGAGTTGCTGATCTCCGTGGTTCGGCTTGTCGTCCGAACGGGGATTGGGCTGACAATCGCGTGGGAGGCTGCTGGCTTCATGTCCTTGATATGAACCTTGGTTGGTTGATTGTCCCGGTTGACTAGGTAGACCTCGTGTTGCACTCGTGTTATAATGGGGAATGGTCCTTCCCACGGAGAGTGAAAACCTGCATGGAAACCCTCACTGGCTTTGGACAGTGGATGACTGCGGAGATACACCAAGTCGTTGGTGTCATAGGCAGGTTGCGTAATATCTTCCTGAGCGTACGTCCGCTGGTAAACTCGTTGGTGAGTTTGGGAGGTTTCCACACGTTCTTGTGTCGCCGGGGACACAGGCATGGGGGGCTCGAGTTTCCAAACCCCTGGTCGTGGAAGGTCGCGTCCGAGAAGAAGGTAGGATGGGCTACATCCCGTGGCTGCATTCCGTCGAGTTCGCATCTGGAATAAAACCTTAGGAAGCTCGTGATCCCATTCCTTGTGAGGTAATCCCTGGAGATGGAGTCGAAGTCCCTTCTTGATCTCCTGGTTTCGACGTTCAGTTGGATTTGCCTGAGGGTGATAAATGGCTGTAGTCCAGTGCTCGGCTTGCCAAGACTCGCAGGCGCGCTTCCAAGGGTGACTGATGAACTGGCGACCCTGGTCGGAGAGGATGGCCCTTGGATAACCCCAGCGTGCAAAAACTTCCTCTTCTAATAATTTATTATCCGAGGAGCTTCGGATGATCCGAGCGGAAAAGCCTCTACCCATCGAGAGAATAGGTCGGTGACCACCAGGATAAACCGCTTTCTCCTACTGGTGATTGGATACGGCCCCATGAGGTCAACCGCAATGGTTTCCCATGGTTGGGAAGGCTGGTGTGGACGGAGCGTTTTCGGGTGTTCTCGGCCCTGAACTCTTGCAGGTGTTGCATAGCAAACATCTCCGTACATGGTCGCGCACATCCTTTCGCATCTCGGGCCAACTGTAGGTCGTTTTGATGCAGCGGAGTGTCTCGTCAACGCCTGGATGTCCGGCGGATTTTGAGTCGTGGTACTCGTGGAGAATCCGCGGCGTGATGCTCAGCGGGACAGATATCCTCCAGGACTCCTTAGGAGTTTCGCGATGCCAGAGGATGCCATTATGGAGACAGTGCAAATCCGTTGGAGTTGGTTCTTCGGTGAGTCGTGAGACTATCTCGTTGCAGACGGGATCCTTCTGTTGGGCGGCAACGATTAGGTCGGACAGGGGCATCAGTTGTTCACTGATGGAGCAAATGGCGTGATCTCCTGGACCTTCGTAGATGGCTGGTTCAGGAGGCAAGAGCCGTTCTTCGTCGTCGAGAAGGCCATGTTCGCCCTCCGGGTTTCTGGACAGGAAGTCAGCCAGCTGGTTTTCTTTCCCTGGACAGTGCTCGATGGTAGGATTGTACTCCTGGAGTAGTAATGCCCATCTCCGAAGTTTGTCTCGGGTGTCTTTGAAGCGTTGCAACCAGATGAGACCCTTGTTGTCTGTCCTTAGTGTGAAAGCTTTGTCCTCGAGCAGGTGTCGGTACTTCTTCACAGCCCAAACCATAGCTAGGCACTCCTGCTCGTTGCTATGATATCGTGATTCGGTAGGAGAAAACTTGGCGCTAGCGTAGCTGATAATGTGTCGTTCTCCGTTTGGTCTCAGTTGGTAAAGTACGGCACCCATCCCTCTAGCACTCGCATCCGTCTGGAGGTAATACGGCCAGTCTGGGTGTGGCCGGGATAAAGCCAGAGTTGCCGGAAAGCCTGCTTGACTCTGTCGAATGCGGCTTGAGCTTCCGATGACCATCGAAAGGGAGACTTTTTACTTGTTAAGTCCGTGAGAGGTGCTGTTAGCTCCGCGTATCCAGGTACGTACTCATGTAGCCAGGCACAGGTTCCCAAGAAGGATTGGAGCTTCTTCCTGGTGATTGGTACCGGAAACTTAAGGATGTCCTGTATGTTGGAGGGGTTGGCTTTGTTTCCCTCGACTGTCACGATGTGTCCCAAATATTTGAGGTTGGTCACGGCAAAATGACATTTCTCGAGCGTCACTGTAAGTCCGTGCAAGTGGAGCCTCTCAAGGATCATCGCCAAGTGCAATAAATGTTCCTCGAGATCGCGGGAAAAGATGATAATATCGTCCAGGTAGACGACGCAGAATTTCCAATGTAGCCAGTCAGCACCTGTTGGCTCATCGTTCGTTGGAAAGTACCGGGAGCCCCCTTTAAATCCGAACGGCATGACTCGAAACTGGTAACATCCTCCGGAAGGCGTCGTGAAGGCGGTGTACTTCTTGGAATCCGTTGCCATAGGTATTTGCCAATATCCACTCTTTAGATCGAGCGAGGAGAATATCTGAGCTTGTCCTAAGTCCTTCAAAGCGTCGGATATCCTTGGGATAGGCTGTGCGGAGTCTTCGGTGATATCGTTCAGTCGACGATAGTCCACGCAGAACCGGGGTTTACCATCCTTCTTTTTCGCCAACACAATTGGAGAGCAGTAAGGCGAACAGGTCGGTTCTATTATTCCTTCTGCCAGCATCTCCTGAGTTTGCTCCTCGATGATTTGCAGCTTCTCCTTTGAGCAGCGGTATGGAGGTAGACGGAAAGTCTGGGTCGAAGTGAGGCGTATTTCATGGACGGCACTGTTGGTTTGGGCGAGGCGACCCCCTGGATGAGAGAACACGCCGCTGTGTTCTTTCAGGACCTGGTGCAATCGTTCTGCTTCCTCTCCCTGTAGACCATGAACGACCTTTGTCCAAGGTAGAGGTATGTCTCTCTCCTTCGTGTGCGGACGATTAACTAATGGTATCGTCACTCGTGTACGGCTTCCGAGGTACAACACGTGCCGAGTAAAATCCAGAATACCCTTCTCGGAAATTAACCAGGGTAATCCCAGGATCAATGGATGGCGCAGTTCCGAGGAGACGTGTGCGGATAATCGGAACTCTCTATCCATGACGGAGATTGTGAGGTCCGTCTGTCCGAATGCCTGGAGATGGTTTCCCTCCGCTGCCAAATGGAAAGTGACGGGATTGTTGGTCACTTGTTGAGAATCCAGCAGGTGTGATCCGCTGACGAGGTTGGCTGTAGATCCAGGATCAACCAGGGCGAGGACTTCTTTCCCGTTGAGTACGACACGGATAGTTGGTTGAGCCGTCGCATGTGAAAAAATATTATTTATTTCCGGCTTGCTGCAGGATTGGCGTCGGTTGCCGGCCTTTCCGTCGCCTGTCTCCAGTTTTCCGAAACCACCGTTTCCCGTGGTTTCTGTCGACGGGCATACACCGGGCAGTCTCGGTGGAGATGTCGTTCGGGGCAGTACCAACACTGGGGAAGCCCTGATGTCCTAGGGGAACGGTTGGTTGACTTGTGTGCCTTCCTCTCGTCCGAATTTCCAGCCTTCCGTCGACTGGCCTCCTCCTCGGCTTCGTCTTGCTCGGATGCCACTGCCTTACTCAATAAGTCTGCGAACGTGTTTATGGCTGCGGGCCGGAGAACTTTCTTTAAAGCTGGTCGCAGGAGCTCGAGCATGGCTTGGACCCGCACAGCTTCGGGCACATCGGGTTGAATCCGCTGGAACAGGAGATATTCTCGCGCAGAAAGGTGCCGACCATTTCCTTGTCTCCCTGGTGTTTGAGTAAAGAGATGCCATAAGGGTGCTCTTCACTGTGGAGTTGTCGAACCGGGTCAGAAAGAGGTCACGGAACTGCTGCCACTCGAAGTCCAGGTCCTCGATAACATTGCCACCATCTCTCGGCTTCTCCTTTGAGACCGCTCTCGGCCGGCCGCGTTCTTTGCTCCTCGGGAATACGATTGGCTCTCGCATATTCCTCGATCCGCTGCAGGGAAACGTGGTGGGTCTTCGTGGGCAAGTCCTCTAAACTCTGGAACGGGTGGTCGTGTAGCAGTCAGTGCCTGTAGGAGAGCACTCCAGTCTGCAAACGCAGGAGGTACGGCTGCATTTGCTCCGTTCGCTGGAGGATCGGCCATGTCGATTCCGGGTACTTCCGTAGGGTATACGGGAACAGCAACGACAGGTAGAGCAGCGGTGATTGGCTCTTGACGGTGTGTCGTAGACTCGTCCCTCGGTATGGGGGCTGTGGTAGACGGCGTGTCCTGTGAAGTGGAGGCAGCTGTTGGTTTCAAGTCCGGGGTCTGCAAATCAGTGCGGACGGCAGTTGTCCGTTTATTCTTGGGCGCCACTGGGTGTTTTTCTACTCCCAGAAGTAGTGTAGGCTGCTGCGATCTGGTCTGCGGTCGCTGCGAGGTTGGTGTTTGCCTTGACATAGGCAATTACATCGGTCCGGCTAGTGATCAGCTCGGCGTGGATCCCTCCGGCTCCTACCGAAGAAGACAGATGATGTCTGTGCCCCACGTCGGGCGCCAAATGTCGTAAGCCGGCGCGTCGGGTGACGCTGGTGAGTCCGGTGTCGACGGTATGTCGGCCAGTAAGGCCGAGTAGATGCTGGTCCGCTGCGCCGCTGTCGTTGTGGCTTCTGCGTTGGCTGAGGGAGGACACAGCACTAACCCCTCAACTAGCTCTCTACGAGCCTGGCCCTGGCCTCGAGAAACTCGTGGCCAGAGTCGGACGGTCGGATGACCGCCGGTGAGCCCCGCTCACTTTATGAAGTTCTTGGTAGGGTTGGTCAAGATGGACCAACCCAGGCGCGAGCCGCTCTAACGGCGAGGTGTCCTCGGAGGAAGCGGGAGGCGCCTTGTAGGTGGCAGGATGATGTCGGCGACCACTCGAGGCTTAATCGTGGCTGCTGCCCGCTGAGTAGATGGAGGTTTCGGGGCTGCCGGAGTTGGTGGTCGTCTCGGCCGAGTCGGTTTGCGTTGGACTGCCTCTAACGGTGTGGCTGCTACGGTGGGAACACGCCTAGGTGGAGGTGGCGGCTCTGCTCGGATCCTCGGAGTCCCTGGAGGTGGTAGATCCAACCGCACCGTCCGTTGTACGCCGTTGTCCACCAGCCAACCTTTGAGAGGAGTGAGTCGGGGTAGCGGTTGCTCCGTCTGGGTGCTGATGCTGCTGACGGTTGGGTGGCCTGGTCCTTCTTGATGATGGTCTGGGCAGCGGCGGTCTGATTCCGGTACTCCAAGGTGATCCGGGCGGCGTAGTCTTGAGCGAGGGAGAGCCCAATGTAGTCGCTCTCGGTGAGTTCGTATGGCATGGATGGGATGGAAGAAAGGTGCTAATAATACGATCAGCAAATGATCTTTAATTAAATTCGCCTTTATTCAAGAACTGTAGAGAAGGTACAGTATTTATCCCGAAAGGTGGGATACTCCCGCAATGGGAGAAGGCGAGCTGCTGTACGCTCGAACTGGCCTATACTTATAACGGCGCTCGCTTATCTCGATAACGGGAACGGCGCGATAAGGGGGTAGCCACCTTACGGCCGTTATCGGTACTAATTACTATGTATAAGCTATATATATAAAGGCCGTGCGGTTCACGCCTATTAATAGTACGCTTGCGTATAACAATCTAAAATTTAACATCTATAAATACATTTGAAATTTATTATTAGAACATATATGTATATGCAAAATAATAATTCTGCATACTATAATTACAATACTAATTATTATTATTATTATTATTTTATATAATAATAAGCGAGCTAGATGCGGTCGTGCCTTATAAATTTTTGTTCTCAGGCGCAGCCTGCAGAAACTTGCGCGCGGGGGGTTGGCGCGCGGCAGCGCGCAGGGGGGCTCGGCCCCCCCTATTTTTTTTCCATAGTTTTAGATCAAACCAAGATTTGATTTGAGCTTATTTTTTGTTTCAAATCTTGAACCCTATATTTAAAATACTTCCTGATGGTGGCCTTAGCTGAAATTTTGCACACCTACTATGTTCAGTGGCAATACAATATTCCGCTATCATAAATTGCAATTGAGGGTATGAAAATCACCGAATGTCGAAGGATTTTGGGCGAAATTTTTTGTTATTTGCGTATATCTTCATATTTTTTACCGTATAAATCATATCCTAAAGTATGGTAAACATCCATTTCCCAGATATGTGACCCTCACCCTGTGAGGTAAAGTTGAAAAAAACGAGTGGTACGGTAAATTAGACATTGAACAATTTAAATATAGGTATTAGTACATATACGTAGAGAGGAATTCGTAAGTTTGTAGGTAACCTAAGTCATTGGTTACATACCAGAAGGAAACAACCGACCATAAAGAAGATAGGTTATCCTCCTAACATTTTGTGGCGGTTAATGCAAATTCAGTTTCCCCATATGTTGTAGCTTCGGTGAAACTCCGGTTCAGTTACTTATATACGCTCTCGAGTTTCAGGCGTGTACGCGAAGGATCGTTTAAAGCGCGGATAGCAAATCTGGGCTCCTTCTCTCCCCCTATACGACTCCACCTTTCCGACTAGTCTAACCCGAGGGGAGGACGACACGTATATATGGGAAAACGTCCGCCCACGTAGCGGGAAATACTGATTGTTCCGCAATTAAATGAGTTGGATCGTTAACTCGAGCCTCGCGCGCTCCACGACGAATTGTTTTAACTCACTTTTATCCGTAAGATGCCAACGAGGTTTTACTTCCTCTGTGTATCCGAACTCACCGGGTGTGAAATTCATTGTGGCTCTCCCGTGAATGTGGCAATTGCTTCGAGTGTAATTGAATTCAAACGAGAGTTGTGTGTCCCGACTTCCCTGCACTCTTCATCTTAACCTTAGTATTTATTTACGATTTTTGGAATTCATCTTTGTGAAGATGCGGCTCATTTCTACAATTTTATTATTGATTGGTTGCTCATATATGCGTTATCAAATGGATGTGAAAGTCAATTTTTAAATTTAAAAACCTTATAAATTATGGAAACCAAAATATTAGAGTTAATTAGAACGCGGGGACTGAAGAGTGATTGTCGCGACTAAAAAGTACTTTACACTCTAAAGAATGAAATACAGTTTTACTCTTCCGTTTATATTTTTATATTAAATCCGACAATATACTTATACATAAAAACGAGATTGGAAGAAAATACGGATTTTCACTTTTTTCGGTCATAAATTTAAGCCCCGAGTTTTCTTCCAATGCCATTTTTAAATGTATCAAAGATGTCTATTGGTTTGTTCATAATTTGCCACATTTACTAAATTAAAATAGTATTTTGTCTTACTAGACTCCGTCGGTAAAAATGAGCTTCAACACATCCTTAATATCCTTTTGCATTGTACATAACGGGAAAAAGTTTATTAGTTCTTCAATTCTCATTACATGAAGATAAAAGATTCAAAAAATTTTACCAAATTTTCTGTAAATATTACTAAAATTTCCAAGGCTTCCAAAATAAAAAAAAATTACTGAACTGTTATCTTTTACTGAAATTTCTAGTAATTTTTACTGAGAAAAATCTACTAATTTTTACTAAAAGTTTTGGCAGTACCGCGTGAATGAAAGTGTAGTAAAATTACATAATTCTTTCTCTCGGTGTAGCAAAAAGATGTTGCGTTTAAGAAAAAAAGAAAGTAATTGTAATGCAATGGTATATTCGAGTTGAAGGTGACATATCAATGTTGAGAGGTTCGAAACAACGGTCCCCGAGGTTTTGCACATTCCTTGTGCTTAATATATCTCTGTGCGAGAGTAGGGGTGAGGGTAACGTTGACAAGCAGACCTCGACGGGTAATGGATGCGCACCGAGCTTTGAGTGTGCATACAGAGGCATGCGTCGCGGCATCTCGAAGCGCTTGACCAGCACCGTCTAGCTTTGGCTCAATCCTTGTGTAGCTACCACAGCCAGATGCAGCCCATATTGGGCTTTCTCGCTATTCGTCGGACGGCACACAACGTCCTCTCCTGCGCATTGATTTGCGAGATGACGTGTTTGACTGTAAACGAGATACAGATGGAAAGACGCGCTGATGATGGATATTTGTTCAGGAACTTTGGTTAATCTAGATTTACTTGTGTGCATACGTTCATCTGATATACTTGTTTGCTACTTCTATTTGTTAAATAGATTATTCGCTTCACGACAAACACACAGTTTCCCTGGCAATAGGGATTTCGATACGTGAATTAAAAAATTGTTCGAAACTTTTAAGTAAAATATGTTTAAGGATGAAAAATTGAGAAAGATGTTGATACTTAGTACGATTTCTCTTGTGTGTAAAAATTAAAGTAAACAATAATTATTATACAAGTGCATAAGAATATAAAAATTTAAATATATAAAAATTTTTTTAAAAAACTTGAAATTAACTTTAAATTAAGTTACATACCTATATGTATAACTTGTGTTGAAAATTACCATTGTTAGTCCAGAAATTCAGTACACATCAAAATATCTCTTTAATTGGCATTATCTTTCTAAAAAGTCGTCTGTCGTTGTAAGTTAGTGACCGCTGAATCAAAATGTCAAACGCTTTTCAGATTGCTATATATTCATAGTTCTCTCCGTCACTTTACATTTTTAGTATGATATAGCAGTCAATCAATTTAATTTTTCAATGATTTTAAGTAAAAAAATTAAATTTTAACTAAATGTTTTATATGATTTTAATAAAATTAGTATATATGTGCTTTAATATTAAAATATTAGCTGACACGGAGACCTATGAACGTGCAGCTTGTTGAAAAAACGTGGACATTTGATTTTTTGGTTCATTGGTCCTAAGTAAACTAAACGACAAGCGACTCCATCATAAGGAAATTTGAGTGCTTTACCACACACATTGATTTCTGGGCCTTTCATCGAGATTTTCTAATCCAAATTATATATATATATAAGTATAACTAAATTTGAAACGCATGTCACATATTTTTGGTAATCTTTATTTGTATACATTATTTTACTATTTGTCATTTACTTAAATATCGAATGAGTATATATATATATCTATCGACTTAATAAAAGTAAAGACGTTAAGTAAGAAAGAGATTAATAACAGTGACATAAAATTGTATAAGATAAGAATGATAAAGGCAATGTAGTCTATTATTGAAAGGTATATAAAAAAGACAATATATCACGGAGGTTAAAATTAATTTGATTATTCGGTTCTCTATTAATGTCTCGAAGGTTCGAAACTGATAGACGTAGAGGTAAATGCAAAGAGACCACACGACAGACGGTTGGTGTGAGAAAACGCACGAGTAGGGTATCCAAGGTGTTGTACAGGCGGTTAATCGAGACGAGTAGAGGACCTTCGAAGTCAAAGACGAACTACGGGGCGGTTCGTTACATCGGCCTCGCTCCCTCTTGTGAAATTGCAACTCACGGGGCGTTTGTTCTTAAGCTCGCTCCTCTCTCTCTCTTCTATATATATACAGGTATACGCGCACTTGTTTCACGGGTACACGATACATTTAGAACAAGAGGATGAGGAAGAATGGATCGTTACAGGTGTATACGTGACGCTCATTTTTCATGGGGAACGCGTATATATATATATATCTATACACACACACCCTCACACACATACGAGTATTCTTTCCCGTTTTTCTTTCGTTTTTTTTTCACGGATACATCTGGCTAGTGAGTTTGCACTCGAAATTAATTGCATCTCGAAATTATTAATCGACCGCTTGCTTTACGTCCGAACTTTTCGTTTTTTATATTATACCTTTCCTCGAGTGATGGAATTTATTGCTTTCGGTCGCGGGTTATGGGTAATATTCATTAGGTGAAATCCAGAGGCTGAAAGTCAATTATTTATTTAATTAATTGGATGAATTGAGTGATGGACTTTATTGCGATGAATTTATGTAATGTGCTTTATAATGAGTTTACGGGGATTGCTAATGGCTTATTAACTTTTTATAAGCTCTTTCGGATCTTTTTTTTTTTCTCCGACGCGAATGTGAAAAGGTGTGTGGGCTTTTAATTTAAGGGGAAAAAAAATATTTTCTTTTTTCTTTTAACGGGTTATGCGATGTGTATAGTGTTAATTGAGTTATAGTAATGATAATTACGAAACAAATGTATGCGACAAATGTCCTTCCACGATTCGCCTTTCCTCGAGGAATTGTTAACTTTATTCTGTAATAAGCAGTAGTTGCTTTTAGATTTCCTCCTAATGTTAAATCATTACTATACTTACTTGTTCTCCAGATTAATCTTATTAAATTATATATGATTTTATATTGCATATTAATTGTAATAGTGTTTAGCAAAATTTATTTATGTTAATGCAACATCTGATTAAAACACAAAAGAAATGCAGGCGCAAATTAAATATATGGAGCATTTCACGTCAAATGGCCTCATCAAAAGTTTAAAATGCACCAAATTTTAGGTACAGACTAGTAATATTTTTCAGAATACAAAAAAAATTTTGGTTCTGGTATTTATTTGTTCAAAAGTTATTCTAACCTCAAAAAGTGAATTTTTTCAAGTTTTTTTCAACAATGCTGTCTGCAGCTATTTAACTCAGAATCTATTAACTTTTACTATATAACATTACATGTAAGATTGGTTCTAAAAGTTGATAGATTTTGAGTTAAATAGCTGTAAAGACAGTTACCGTTGAAAAAAGTTTGAAAATATTCAGTTTTTGAGGTCAATCTTGGTTGGACCTGAAAAATACAAATATTCAATGAAGAAACTCATTTTTTAATAATCCACACTGAAAAAAAAATTTATTTGAATTAACCAAATCATTTATTGAACTATAAACAACTAAATATTTATTTAATACAAATAAAATTTAATTGACTGAAATAAATATTTAGTTGAAATGACATTTTTGATTTATGTGAATATGTATTTAGTTGATTCAAATATAATTTATCTGAAATATCTAAACATATAGTTATTCGAAACAAATGATTTATTAGAAACGAATAAATTAGTTTATTTGTAATTATTATATGACGCTTAATAAATATTTAGTAGAAACAACTAAATATACACTTGTTCACAACAAAAAATTTATTTGGAATAAATAAATTGATTTATTTGTAATTGTTATTTATAATTATAATACGTTTAATAAATATTTAGTAAAAACAGATAAATATATACTTGCTCACAACAAATGATTTATTACGAATAAACAAATTGACTATTTGAAATTATTATTCAAAATTATAATACGTCTAATAAATATTTAGTAAAAGCAAATAAATATATATACTTGCTTACAACAAATGATTTATTACGAATTAAGAAATTGATTATTTGAAATTATTATTCAAAATTAATATACGATTAATAAATATTTAGTAAAAGCAATTAAATATATATACTTGCTCACAGCAAATGATTTATTACGAATTAAACGAATTTTCAAATAAATATGTATGCAATACCCTAGTAGAATTTTAAATATGAAAAATGGGCTTAAAACTAAGAAATGGCCAGTGAAAATGGTCAGGTTCTATCTCAAAATGAAACGCTTTTTCACACCTATTTTGACCATTTCTTAGATGGACATAACCTTCATCAAATATGAAACAACATTTCGGGTAATCCTGTAAACAAAACTTAAAGCGTGTTGTGAAATTTGATCGGTTTTACCAATTGTAATAGATACAGACAATTGTTTACGCTATATAAATAGTACTTTTAAAGATATTTTAATGTTTATCATTTTTCTCTCAAATTCAGCCAAATCATTTTTAGGAGCTTGTTCATAGTTATTATACCTAGCTAAAATGGCCAATTTTTCTTAGTCTACTTAAAATTCCAAAAGCATTTTTGATGGTCAGAAAAGGTTTATAAATTGGAATGAAAACTATGAAATGGGCAGGAAAGGTTCGAAAAAGCGTTTCATTCTTGTACACGACCTGGCCAAGCATCCTAGTTAGTTTATAGATTGACATGAGAACGCTACTCAGTAAATGGCTACAAAATTTTTGTTGATTCCACCAGGGTATTTATTACAATTAAATAAACCGTTTGTTAAAAATAGTAGTTTCAGATAACGTCCACTAGGTGGATCCAGGTTACACGCTAACGACTAACTTTTCTTCTGATTAGTATATAAGAAAATTTAAAAACTTGCAGAGTATGTGCGTATACAATTGTACCGATGCGATCTGCGAATATATAAATGCGTTATTTTTAAGTGCGATAAAATTATATGTAAATTAAGTCATGCGTTTAGAAAATAAAGCAAGGAAGAAGAAATTTGGTGATAAAAAAATACTTAATTGAAACAAAATAAAAATTTATATGACTCGAAAATTTATTTCAACTCGAAGAAATATTCCATTACAACAATGAAATATTTCATTTAAATTGGAGAAATATTTACTTCAGTCACAGAAAACATTGCCTTGCAATGATAACATTGATATTGATGTCAAAGGAATATTCTTTTAGTTCAAAGATATATTTCTTTAAAACTAAAAAATACTTTATGTGAATAGAAGAAATATTTACTTGGACGAAAGAAATATTTCTTCAAACCCATGAAACGATTTACGAAAACAAACAAATGATCAGTTCAATTACATAAATATTTCATTGCTTTAAATTATATATAAAGTTGGTTCTATTAAATATTTCTTAAAATTGAGTAAGTTATTTTCTTTGATTCAAAGAAATCATTGTCACAGGAGTATTGAACAAAATTATTTCTTTGAATCAAAAAATTTTCTTTGTTATTACTAAATTTTTTTTTTAGTGCAATAACTCAATACCCCAATAACTAATAATTATTGGGTTATAAACTTGTACTTTTATTTATATATACTTGGACATTTTTTAACGATTTATGAAAAAAGTAATTATTTTTTTTTGGGGGGGGGAGGAGGTTTTACAAATAAGTTCCACGATCTTTCGGTTGTCATAATTTATTACATTTATTTAATCGAAATAGTATTTTCGCCTCCATTGACTCGCTCAGTAACATTTGACTTTTACATTCCCGTTCTTATACTTATGTGCTTCATAATTATACTAAACGAGAAATAGACCAAATAAATTTTTTCCGTACTACATCTATATAATAAATTTACATTTCTTTATTTTTTGAGTAACTAATGTAAGATGGTAATTTAAATGATCACTCGAATAATTATCAAACCTCGAGAATATAGGTAATTGAAGAATGGTAAAAATTTTAATTCCCAGTTCGATAGTATTCGTGGATTAGCATCTTGATTATCGAAAACTTTAAACGAATCTTCATGAAATCACATGGATTTAAGCAGTATTATACGCGCAGTAAAGATAGCGATTTCTATGGCAGTGAACCCTTCAACACTTAGTTCCATTTACACGCAGTAATTTTGGAGATGAATTTAACGGCTAGTTTCATGACTACCGGCGAGTCGCAGCGACTGGTATACGCACTACTCTTTAAATATCTGTCTATACGTTCATCATGGTTTGTTATATTTTATGAAACCGTAATATTATTGTAAATAATAATATTAAATAGTAGTATATTGTGTAATGAAGATACAGGTTGTGAGAATAAAATAATCTCCACACTGTACATAGTAAAATTTACTGAATTTATATATACGAATATAATAAATATATTACTGCATCAAATTTTCATTACATTCTGACAGTCTATGCCTCCATTACTAAACAGTATACTAATTTTTAATACAATATTTATCTAAACACGTATGAATAAAATATAAAACTTGTTCCACTATTTGGTTTTAATGGCATTTATATTTGAATTTAGTATTAGTGTAATGGAGCAAATTAATTAACAGCAAAATAAACAAATATTAATTATTTACACGAATTTCATATACGTATTAAAATGCAATAAACTGTAAATTGTAAAGTTTCATTTAAAAGAGATTCAAGATATTATTCCCAACGTAAGTAGAATATATTACACTGCAATACAAGTTTGTTCCTTTAATACAGGTATATATATATATACATATGAATTATATTTACATAAATTGTTCTGATTATTCATTACTAATTTTAATTGTAAATTAAAATTACCTTTCTCTTTGTTGTAAATTAATAATACTATTTTAACTAAGTCGCTAATAAGTTGATCTAATTAAAACTGCATTAAGGTTATTTCGAATTTTTAAATCATCATCGTTACCAAGTGTTTTACATTCGTTCCTCGAGTGTATCTACCAATTTTGCAAGTTTTCTTACATATTAATCTCGTTATAATTTTATAAACTCAAAGAAAAAAGTATTAAAGGGGTGTATATACGATCTAAATTACAGAAATGTGCACTTTCAATCCAAAACTGATGTTTAAAATGTTGAAAAAATTAAATTTTTTATTAAAAATTTCCTAAGAATACTTTATTGGTATTTTAAGGACATGTCAGACTCAGAAAAATAGTCGTTTCCTATATTTTTTTATAAACAAAAAAATGAATTTTGAAAAAAATCATGTATGTATTAAAACAATTAATGTACCCAAATTTTTCCAGATTTTTCAATCCACAATTTAATTACAATATTTGGGTTAAAAGTTATATGCCCTTTTTGACTAATAATTATCGACCAAAAAATTTTTACTTAATTATTATTTTAAAAATGTTTTTTTTAAATCAAAACGTTCAACTCTTCTTGATGTTGTAAGCTATCCGTATGCATTTGTGAAGATTATTAATTTAATATTTTACATATAAATTTTGGGTTACAAGGTGCAGATTCCTGTACTGTGGGTCCG
>JANSJX010000528.1:0-23176 GCA_026168455.1 Theocolax elegans | reverse complement strand
GAATTTCTGAAAGATTTCAGCTAGGCTCCACTAATTATGGTATTTCCTGGATATTTCGGGAATTCCTGAGGTATTTCTTGATAACTCTACTAATTAAGGGAATTCCTGGACATTTCGGGAATTTCCTAGGTATTTCGAAATGTCTCAACTAATTGTGGAATTTCCTGGATATTTCGGGAGTTTCTGAGGTATTTCGGGATGATTCTACCAATTACGGGTTTTCCTGGATATTACGCCAATTGCTGAGGTATTTCGGGATGACGCTACTAATTACGGCATTTCCAGGATATTTCGGGAATTTCTGAAGAAATTCGGGATGACTACTAATTACGGGATTTCTTGGATATTTCGGGAATATCTGAGGAAAATCGTGATGATTCTACCAATTTCGGGATTTCCTGGATCTTTCGGGAATTGCTGAGATATTTCAGGATGACGCTACTAATTAGGGGATTTCCTGGATATTTCGGTAATATCTAAGGAAAATCGTGATGATTCTACCAATTTCGGGATTTCCTGGATCTTTCGGGAATTTCTGAGGTATTTCTGAATAACTCTACTAATTACGGGATTTCCAGGATATTTCGGGAATTTCTGATATTTTCTGGATTTTTCGTCTGTAAAGTTCCAAAGGTCTGGTGTACATGCACTCTTTTTGTATAAACGCCAATTAATTTTTTACATTTGTATAATAATTTGTATTTTTAGCAGCTTACAGGGGATTAGATGGATACTGAAACAAGTGAAGATACTTTTCTACCACTCCAAGGTAAGTGCACAAATTTTTTTGCAATGATCATGCTTATAGATTCATCGTTATAAGGCAACAAATATACATTTTTATTAATATTTCGGGCACTTTTCCGGATATTTTGACCATAAGTGATCTTAATGATTTAGACCCACTCTGGAAATTTTTAGGCAGTTTCTGACTATAAAAACATCTTTTAGACAGTATTAGGTTACCAGAGTCCGGAGCAGAATTGCTGATTTTCACTATTTAAGGTTTAAATGGCTTACAAGATTGTGACAGCATACATTTATGTCTTTAAAAGTATTTTTAATGAAATGTTCGGAAAATTTTACGAAAAAAGTCATACTTATGTTTTTAGTGAAAAATGTATCCCCTGGAGCTAAAAATTCATGAAATGGGCATATAATGCAAAAAAGTGCTAAAATGTCAACTTTGACTCTCTGTAACTTAAAATAATGGCCCAGAAAAAATCTGAAAAAATTCAGGAGAACTACTGGATACCTCTAAAACATATTCCCACAGTTATAGCATATTTATTTTTTTCATCTTCGATGTCACAGAGAACCACCCATATATATATATATATATATATATATAATATATATATATATTACGGACTATACGGCCTAATTACTGGATTGCTCTGGCTTCGTCCTACCGTGTACGCTAAGGTAAGATTGTGTGGGTTATTGCGAATCTGGTTTGATTATACCAGAGTAGGAATTTAATAATTAACTAATAAATGTTAAATGTGGGTACTACAATCACCTCTTTAATTAACAAAATTAAAATAACCGGAATAAAACATAAGGTTTTATTTTTGCCCGCACAATCTTTCAGCAGTCATTAAATTTATTGAGACGTGCCACAGAAAAATTTTAATTAATTTAATTAAGAAAAAAAAAATTTTATAAATATTTAATATTAGTATTCTTTTTATTCTTTAATACTTTAATGCCAATTAATTAACTAATTAATTAACTGGTTATAGCTTAGCGTACACTTTACACCAAATCTATTGTCTCTCTCTCGCCTATTATGCTACGCAGAAATATATAACGAGAATTACATTCTAAGGGTATCGATCTAGCGCTCGTAATTTTCCGACGCACACACTTTATTTTTCGGTTTGTGAATCGTCCTATTTGGTTTAAAAATTTCCCAGATTCCACAAAAAAAAAATACCTTTTCGAGGATTCCAAAATAATTCGAAAGATTCGGAAAAATTTACGAATTCCCAAAAAAATTGGAAAAATTGGAAAAATTGGAAAAATTCTGAAAACCTACAAAAAATTTTGCAAATGTGAAAAATTTGAAAATTTTTAAAAAATCTAAAAAATTATGAAAAATTTTTAAATTTCGGAAAATTTTAAAAAAATCTTGAAATCTCGAAAAATTTAAAACCTCAAAAATTTGAAAAAATTCGGAAAATTTGAAAAATCTCGAAAAAATTTGAAAATTTGAAGATTCTCAAAAAAAAAATAATGTGAAAAACTTGACAAAAAAGAAATTATTTATTTGTGGAATTTTAATTATTTAAATTAAATTTTATAATTCTCACCGAAAATATTCATCTCGAATATATCGTTTAACTTAAATAAAAAATAATGGGTATTATTTCGGTTAATTCTGAGAATTATAATATGTTGACTTCGACCTCGTGTTGTTGTTTACGTGTTCCCGTTGCGACGAACTCGCAACGCACTCGCAACCACTTGTTGAGGTTTACACTTGTAACAATGTAAAAAGTCGAAGTTTCACTTTAAACGGTTTTCCCTATCCCAAGGAAACTCACGTTTTGGGCGCCAGTTGTAACAGGGTTAATTCCTACTCGTCGGGAGGTTTTAGATTGACCTGTGCATATCCTCAATGCTCAGGAAATACTCTCGGTGTAACGATCAGCTGTTTTACAGACAGCTAACCGATCGGCAGAACCGTCCTTTGAGGTGGTGCGAGCTAGCCTCAAGCTCCGCCCGACGACGTCTTCCCTGTGTACAGCGTGTGTACTTACCTAGTACACGCTTTTCCTCGATAACGAGTGTTATCTTCGCCGATACCCGTGCTCGGCTACTCAGCTATGTTCGTGCAAAGTGCAATGCACGACACCCGCGGGGCATGGCGGTATTCGCCTTCGGGATAGGGTTTGTCGGGTTACTAATAAAATGCGATATCGGGTATATGATTACAAAACGAATTTATTATGATTAAACGGGATGAACGGTGTAATACCGCCTATGATAAATACAAGGTCAGGCCAAGGCAATTCTATTCCTTGGCCCGAAAATAAACAACTATTAAGCTGTTAACAGATACGCGGTGTGTGCGCCCGCCGCTATTCGCGTTAAGACTCGACGAGTCGGTCGATCTCGAGGACGTGGACTATTCGCCTGGTACGAGTTACCTGGCCACAAAACGGATTGACGCGATTAGTGTCGTGCCGGAGTGTTAAGCACTCCGTTTGCCGTGTACGCGTCTAAGCTGTGGAGAGAGAGACGCGACGAGAGCGGCTATTCTCTCGATTGACTCGCCCGTCGGGATACCGCGCGTATCTCGTCGCTACCTCACTTTGTGTTACCTCGGCGGTATTCGCGCACGTCTGGCTAAGACTTACTTGTACTTCAGGACGACCTGGTTGGCTACGTCTTGGCGTCCGATTCTCTCTCTCTTCTGCTACTTGTCTCTCCCGTCGTCTCTTTCTCCTCGCCCGATTCTACTCTCTATTTTGCCTTCTTATGCTCGCGGAATCGCGCCCGTTCGAGGTTCGAACAATACTGCCGGTGCGCCGAGCACACCGGTATTTTCACTCGTTCGCGCGTGCGCGTCACGCGGCTCAAACGGTAAGTCTACGCGATCGGTACTATTTCGTACCATACGATCCGTTACCGTTACATCATATCCCACGTTGTAGCAACATTGCTTCAACGTTTCAACAACTTTTATAACAACGTTGTAGCGTTGTCAAAACGACGTTGTCACAACGTTGCTACAACGTTGTGTGCTAATAGGTATTTTTCCTTACATTATACATCAACTTCGTATTTTGATTTTTAATTTTAACTCATATTTTCTTCTTGTTTCTATATACATATAATATTATCTAAATTTCTAATTATTTACAAGAAATAATTGCATATTTATTTTATATCGTATGCATTTTTGTAATTACTTTTATTTCTATTGTTGAATAATTTCGTATTTCGCTAGATGACTTTAATATAGTCTAAATGTAATGTATAATAGAGCTATAATGCGTTGGCGCTAGTGAGGCATCGAGGAGCCCTACGCGAGCTCTCTCGCTCTCTCGCTGCCCGTCCGTCGTACCGTGAACAACACCTTACGCGCAACCGTCTTTACGACGATCACTTTTATTTCAGTTTCTGTACATACCACGTGATTGCTAGAATTCGACCGACGTTAATTAAACGTTTTCAATAAGGAACAAATTGTTGTTTTTATTAACTTGTCCTGTTATATACTTTATAACCTAATATTTAACAGGTTACGGGCCCAGGCCGTTCATAAGCGCGAAGTGGTATTGTAAATGTATATACTTTTATATAA
Organism: Theocolax elegans; assembly: GCA_026168455.1. NCBI lineage: Eukaryota > Metazoa > Arthropoda > Insecta > Hymenoptera > Cerocephalidae > Theocolax > Theocolax elegans. The sequence continues at coordinate 18,861 of JANSJX010000528.1, read as the reverse complement.
GACAGTGTCGCAGATATATTAATTGCGCATACGTAATTCACGGACTGAAAGTAACAAAAAAAAAAAAAAGAAAAGTTTTTCAATATGGCTGACATTGGAGCACATCAAATGACAAAATTCGACGGGACGAATTTTCAAATGTGGAAATATCAAATTATGGCGGTCATGGTAGCAAATGGACTCGTCGGGATAGTGCTCGGTACTAGCAGGCAACCGAACTCGGAGAGCAGCGACGCAAGTAAATGGAGAAAAGACGACGCGAAGGCACGATTTATACTTACCACTGCGATGCATCCAGACCAATTTGCCAGTCTAACTATATGCGATAAAGCGAGTGAACTATGGCAACAAATTACATGTTTGCATGAAGAGAAGTCGGTTTCGAACAAGATGTCAATGCTACAACGTTTTCACACCATGCAAAAGATGGAATCAAGCGAATCTATGATACATTTTGTTGAAAAGGGACGACGAGGTTACAGCTTTGGCTGTTACAAGAAATTTCGAAAAGGCCCGACGGGACGACGCTGACCGTGATCATAATAAACATCGGAGAAGCACGATTATCTGCCACGGGTGTAAACAGCCCGGACACATTATTCGTAATTGCCGTCGAAGAAAGCAGGGTCGAAGGAGTAAACAAAATCGAAATCAACAAACAAAGCCAACAATAGATACATCTGCGGTAGCTTTTATTGCGACGACAGGCGATAGACTCGATCGAGACGGAGAGACGAGTGCCCTGTGTGTAGATAAGGGAATTTTCCCTCTCAACGCGCGATTCCAGCTTCGGAAGCATGGCTCTCCGACAGCGGCGCCTCGTGTCACATGACGTCGCATCGTGAATGGTTTTGACCAATGTTCCGCGTGTTCGAATGAGTTTGTTTCTCTTGGTGACGGCCGACGCTGTGAAATAAAAGGCCGTGGTACTTTGAACATTGAAGATTGATTGACAATCGATGGATTTCCGGTCAATGACTGATGTTTTATACGTGCCTGAACTAACCAAAAACTTATTTTCTATCGGAGCGTGTACCTCTAAAGTTCACGAGTTAAGTTTTTCTGAAGATGAGGTTAGAATTTCATTCCAAGGGGTTATCATGGCGCGTGGAATTAAGGAGTCCAACAATACCTACAAGATGCTCATCAGAGTCCAAGAGAACCAGTACGAGAGCAACGTCGCAACCTGCGATGCCCTTACCTGGCACGAACGCTGGTGTCATGTGAATCAGACGACGCTGTCTACGATTTTTAAAAGGAACCTGGTGGAAGGGGCAAAGCTGAAGGATTCAAGCGATTTCTTTTGTGAAGCATGTAGGTTGGCAAAATCGCACAGGTTACCATTTAATAAAAACAGTGACACGAAGACTAATGTCAAGGTAGGCGATTTCTTTTCTGCTGATTTGTGCGGTCCGATGCTTGTTGCGTCACTGGGCAACTCTCGATATTTTCTAATTTTAAAGGATTGCGCGTCTGGATATAGGGTGGCATATCTTTTAAAAAATAAATCTGACTGTTTTGATGTTTTCACAGAGTTTGAGAGGTTGATTGCTAATCGTTTTAATCGTAAAATGAAAGTTCTGCGTACAGACAATGGTCTCGAGTTCGTTAACAGCAAAATGAAGGAGTACCTTTCGAAAAATGGAATTGCGCACGAGACGACTGCACCGTATACTCCTCAACAGAACGGGCAAGCCGAGAGAGAAAACAGGACAATAATTGAAAGCGTACGAGCGATGTTAAATTCGAATAATCTGCCGCAGCATCTGTGGGGTGAGATGACAAACACAGCTGTTTACCTTCTTAATCGTACACCAAACTGCAGAAGCAATGAGACGACACCATTCGAGATGTGGACCGGTAGGAAACCTGATGTTTCGCATCTCAAAAACCATTGGAGCTGTTGCGTACGTACACGTCCCGTCTATATTCCGAATAAATTAGACAATAAAGCAAGAAAGGCAATAATGGTAGGTTACCAAAATGAGTCTTCGAATTACCGATTATACGACCCTATTGCAAAGAAAATTCTTATATCTCGTGATGTATTGTTTAATGAACATGAATTGACAGAGCCAGTAAACAACAATGACAAGTCTTTAACAATACGTTTTTCTAACACAACAGAACGACCGTGCGCGAATGCTGTAGAACGGGAAGGAGCAATCACTCGAGGAGTCATCTGGGTATGGTCCGAGACCTGGCACCGTGGAGCCGCGACAATTGCGTGATCGTGCATCTATATCTTCACCACAGAGGTACCAGACGAATCTTGTCGAGTTGTACGAGCCAATCGATTTCAATGATGCTGTTTCGTGTCCCGAGTCTGAAAAATGGAAAACGGCTATAAGTGTCGAATTGCAGGCGCATCAAGAAAATGGTACGTGGACGCTTGTATCTAGACCAACGGACAGAAACATAATCGACTCTCGGTGGGTGTTCAAGGTGCAACTCACAAAATCCGGCCAGGTAAACCGCTATAAAGCTAGGTTATGTGCCCGTGGTTATCGCCAAAAGTACGGTATAGACTATGACGAAACTTTTTCGCCTGTTATGCAATACGACACATTGCGCGTGCTCCTGGCGTATGCTACGGAGGAGGACCTGGAGATGATACAGTTTGACGTCAAAACTGCGTTCCTCTACGGAGAGCTAAATGAGGACGTGTTCATGAAACTGCCGGAAGGTTTACTTGTTTCTCCGGACCAAAATAATGTAGTTTGTAAACTAAACAAATCTTTGTACGGGTTGCGGCAAGCTTCGCGTTGTTGGAATAAGACTTTTGTTTCATTTTTGTCACCTTTTGGTTTTGAGGTATGTTCTGCGGATGCGTCTGTCTATGTTGGTATAGTGAATGACTACAAAGTATTGTTAACCCTGTTTGTCGACGATGGTCTTATTATGTCTAAATCTGTCAAAGCGATTAATTGTATATTAGAAACCTTAAAAAATAAATTTGAGATTACGATTACTGACCCAGGTGTGTTTGTGGGGGTGCAGATTGATCGAGATAGGAAAAATAAAAAAATGTATATTCATCAAAGTCTTTATATCGATCGCATATTAAGTAAATTCGGTATGGATGAATCGAGACCAGTTTCCACACCCATGGATTCAACACTAGATTTGTATGCGGGAGAGATTGAGTCCGATCAGGAAGAAAATCCGAGATTCCGTGAAATGATCGGTTCATTAATGTTTTTAGTAAATGTGACGCGACCGGATTTAGCTTTTTCTGTAAACAAATTAAGTCAATTTTTAAACAAACCCAAGAACATTCACTTCATGGCTTGTAAACGTATTTTAAGATATCTAAGGGGCACAGCGAACCAAGGTATAGTCTATCGAAGCAGTGGGAATCCCTTGCGTTTTGGGTGTTTTAGTGATGCGGGCTATGCGGGCGATCTCGCCACACGTAGATCAATCTCGGGTGTCTTAAGCAGGATGGCTGGAGCGCCAGTGACGTGGATATCCCAGAGGCAAAAAGTTGTTGCGTTAAGTACCACTGAGGCAGAGTACATAGCCGCTAGTCTTGCAACACGTGAGGTTGTATGGCTCCGGAGACTATTGGATGATATAGGTTTTCCATGTGCAGATCCGACACTATTAATGGTTGACAATCAAAGTGCATTAAGGCTCATTAAAAATCCGGAATTTCACAAACGGACAAAACACATGAACATCCTGTACCATTTATTAGAGAAAAGTACGAATTTAATGTTATAGAACCTGTGTACGTGGCAACGGAAAAAACTACTTGCCGACATTTTAACAAAACCGCTAACTAAAATGCTGTTTGAAAATTTTTGTAAACTGCTAAATCTACGTAGTGGTCTTTAATATCCCGATCCGAGTGCAAAAAGTTTGTATATGTATATATATTTGCGTTTGTAAATAGTATAATGATATTCGCGAAAAGTGGGAGTGTGGGGAAATTCTGAGAATTATAATATGTTGACTTCGACTCGTGTTGTTGTTTACGTGTTCCCGTTGCGACGAACTCGCAACGCACTCGCAACCACTTGTTGCGGTTTACACTTGTAACAATGTAAAAAGTCGAAGTTTTCACTTTAAACGGTTTTCCCTATCCCAAGGAAACTCACGTTTTGGGCGCCAGTTGTAACAGGGTTAATCATCTTGCGACAGGCGTCTAAGGTAAGATCTCCAGTTCCTTACTGAGGAGTCCAAGCTGGAGATCGAGGACGAAACGCCTTTAATTATTTTAAAAGGCCGTGCTCTGGGAAATTCCACCAACCATAGTGGACAAAGAGTACGATAGGCCTGCTTTATTCTAAAAGTAAAGCATTTGGTTCGGAGAGACCGATATTTTATATATATATATATATATATACATATTACCGAACGTTAAAATTTTGTAATAAATAACTCGCGATACGGTCTAAAAATTCGCGTTCTGGCTGGTGGCTTTTCCCACCACCAGAGGGAGACGACTATCTCTCTACACTCGTTGGAGAGATCGTCGTCTAATTTCTATATATATAGCCGCAGAACATCTTGCTGGCGTCGCATATCATCTTGCGACAGGCGTCTAAGGTAAGATCTCCAGTTCCTTACTGAGGAGTCCAAGCTGGAGATCGAGGACGAAACGCCTTTAATTATTTTAAAAGGCCGTGCTCTGGGAAATTCCACCAACCATAGTGGACAAAAAGTACGACAGGCCTGCTTTATTCTAAAAGTAAAGCATTTGGTTCGAGAGAGACCGATATTTTATATATATATATACATATTACCGAACGTTAAAATTTAGTAACAAACCATATTTATTTATTTGGCGGCGTTTCGATGGATATCCTCCATCCTCATCAGGCTATACCTTTTTATTAAAAATGATTTCATTTTACAACATCTTTTAAACACAATTTTTACATATATAAATCTAAGTTACTTACTATTTCGTCAATATATAGGTATACACATATTATTAACAGCATCTCTGATGCGTCGCTCTATAATTGAAAACAATGATTAAAATAACAACGTTTAACAATTTTTGCACAGAGATTGACGTTATATATAACATACCTTTCCCCTATTGTTGTATCCATAATCAACACAAAATATTGAAAATTAAATAAATACTTAAAGAACATTACAAAATAAATTAACACATAATCACACATATTAAGCAAAAGGCAGTCAAATATTAAAATAAAGCTAACAATGTATATCACAGACGGTTAATACTGAAAAATTTGAAATATCACGTCCCCCGTTTCAGAGACACCTATGCGATCAATCTTAATCAGATCGACAACACAGTCATCCCCACCACAGGCGCGAAACTTCAAATTAAGTAAATTATGTGTACTGATAAGTAATAAAAATTAATAAATTATTTATGATTATTTACAAGAGAATTCAAAACATTTTTTTATAAGACTAAATTAAAATTTACTATTTCAATAAAAAATATTTTTCCCGTTAAAACAATTAATAATTTGTAATAAAAATTTAAAAAATTAAATTAAGTAGTTAAGTATTTATTAAATTTTAAATATAGTAGATTAACTAAACAATTTTATAATAATGAAGAATCTTTAATTATGAACCTAAATGAGAAGAAATTAAAAAAACCAAAAATATATATTTGAATTTACCGCGTCGCGCATCGTGCAAGACACAATACGCGCATCGATCAACACGCAAGTCGATCACTCACCTTATCCAAACATCTGATCGATATACATTGATTTGAGGTTATGTCATAGGGAGAGATACACATTATAATTTAGATTTTAATTTAATACTATTGATAATGTCACCGTAATGTGGCTAAGATGTCTAGTATCGTCTTTGCAATTGATCGCATTATGTTGCAGATTTATGTGGATCATTTCTGATAATACTCGTTTTTTCCAATTCTTTTCAGTATCAAGTATTTTGACGTTGTCAAAATCTAACGAATGATCATATGCGAGCATATGTTCATTGATTACATAGTGCGACTCAGTTTTGTTTATATTAGCTTTATGTTCTTTAATACGACATTTTACTTGTCTCTTTGTTTCACCCACATAACTAGCATTACAATCTTTACAATCTATTTTATACACTACATTAGTTTTAGTTAATTTGTCTATTTTATCTTTGCCCCTCACAAAATTGTTTAGTTAATCTACTATATTTAAAATTTAATAAAATACTTAACTACTTAAATTTAATTTTTTAAATTTTTATTACCAATTATTAATTGTTTTAACGGGAAAAAATATTTTTTATTGAAATAGTAAATTTTAATTTAGTCTTATAAAAAAATGTTTTGAATTCTCTTGTAAATAATCATAAATAACTTATTAATTTTTATTACTTATCAGTACACATAATTTACTTAATTTGAAGTTTCGCGCCTGTGGTGGGGATGACTGTGTTGTCGATCTGATTAAGATTGATCGCATAGGTGTCTCTGAAAACGGGGGACGTGATATTTCAAATTTTTTCAGTATTAACCGTCTGTGATATACATTGTTAGCTTTATTTTAATATTTGACTGCCTTTTGCTTAATATGTGTGATTATGTGTTAATTTATTTTGTAATGTTCTTTAAGAATTTATTTAATTTTCAATATTTTGTGTTGATTATGGACACAACAATAGGGGAAAGGTATGTTATATATAACCTCAATCTCTGTGCAAAAATTGTTAAACGTTGTTATTTTAATCATTGTTTTCAATTATAGAGCGACGCATCAGAGATGCTGGTTAATAATATGTGTATACCTATATATTGACGAAATAGTAAGTAACTTAGATTTATATATGTAAAAATTGTGTTTAAAAGATGTTGTAAAATGAAATCATTTTTTAATAAACGGGTATAGCCTGATGAGGATGGAGGATATCCATCGAAACGTCGCCAAATAAATAAATATGGTTTGTTCATCAATATCGAGGAAAACCTAAACTACTCCTCAATAATTAATTTATGTTTTGCTGTAAAATTAAAAATTAAATTCTTTTTTATATATCCTAAGTTGAATATTTGTATTAATTTTATTATGTAATAATATTCTATTTACAATTTTATTATTTATTTAATTATAAAATATTTATTTTTAGTATAATTGCATTTGCATTTTTATATTTCTAAATTTGCGCTTTAAATCGTGACGCGCTATAATTCTAGGAATTTACATGTTAGTCAATTTCAGCTGACAGTATTCTTGTGGATATTTACGTTTATATACAGTTCATTGGTCTTTCTAAAAAATCTATTTTGATGCCCTATATCCTCTTTATATAAAATTAAATACTTATTAAATAATTTAATTATATGTCGTTATATACGTCACAGCCCTTTCGGAATCAGCATTTCCGTGAGGGATAGCCAAAACATACAACGCGATTTCGGCAATTGTACGAAACGGATATACATCATCTATTTGTACATTCTTTATATGATGCCAAATATCTTCTATTTTCGCGTCATTCTGGTCAATATATTGAGGAATATTGATACTTGGCAACATATCCCATTCTATTTCGACTTTTTTTTGTATATCATCATCATACAATAGTGTTTTATGTACGTTAATAAATTTTTTTATAATACCAGGATTTTTTTCTCTAAATTCAACAGAAGTGACGTTTTTTGGATTTAAGCACGCAGCCTTTTCGTATAATGGATTTATAAAATTATTAAACCTTTCTTTCATTTCCAAAGCTAATGATATAAGAAAATTGAAAATCTGTTTACAAAAATATCGATATTTTCTGGCGCGTTCATCATATAGTCTTGAATCTCTTCTCCCAATTCGAAATCAATAAATCTTAAGTAATTATCGGTGCTTAAAATGTCAATTTCTTCCGGCGGGGTCGATATAATATACGTACGGCGCATAAAACAAGATACAATATTTTTATACCGTTTTTCTATTTCGTATATTGTTTCATGTAAAATCTCGTCTCTTTTTTGAAAAAATAGGTTTAACTCATTAATTTCATGTAACGTTTTACGAAGGAGAAAAAAATAACATTTTGTTTGATAATTGTCCATTAATAAAAACACTTCATTAGCCAAAGTATCGTTCTTAGCCGATAATATTTCAGAAAATTATAACAAACACCCCCACTGTTCAATTAACCAATGAATACAAGCCTCTAACGACAACCAACGCGTAATTGACAAATTCAAAATTTTATGTTGGGGGTATCCCATTTCTTTTTGCAACTCTGCAAAGTCGTGCAATTTGTTAGCGCTCTTTAACATCAATGTTATCTGCGTGAACAATCGTATTACCTCTGCAGGTAATTCGACAAGCTAATGCTGTACGCATAGATTAGTAATGTGCACAGGACATTGTACATATACAATGTCGCCTATTTTTTTAGAAAGAATGGTTTTTAATCCAGTTTTTTTCCAATCATAGCCTGGCAACCGTCAGAACAACAAGCGTAAATGTTACTTAGCGGCAACCATACGCAGCAAAAGATTTTTCGAGACAACCGAGCGATTCTCTCGAGCCGCATTTCGCTTCTGTTCCCTTTTCAAATATAGACGCTAAATCCCAATTCCTGGTTTTTATATAACCATCATTCCAGTCGACGTACCTAACAATTATGACTAAATTTTTTTCCTTCGAAATATCGGTCGATTCGTCGATGCATATACAAAAATAGTTACATTTTAACATTTAGCTAAATTTTCTTTTGAGCCTTCACCGAGCACATTGACGATCATATTTCGCGCTTTAGTTTTTCCCATCTTCATATGTTCGTAGTATGGAACAGCTAATAATTTAATTAAAACAATATTAAAATTGCAATAACAGTCTGTAATCGAAATCTACGATGTAAAAACTATCCTCTAATGCTTAAACGATCATATATAATCCTCTTATTAATGAATTAGAGATAAAAAACTTTGTGCGACAATGCCGACTTTTTCCGTCAAAATATTAATCGATCTATGCAATTTTGCCGAGTGCACAGTTTAATATTCTTATTTTTTATTTTTTTTTTTTATTCTTGATTTTGTGGCACTTTTCCTGGCACTTCCCACCGTTTATCCCCTGGGGGACTTTAACGGTGTCCACCTACCACCTATGTGTGGGTGATTTTATCCCTCTCTTAAAAACCCCACCATCTCGCATTCGTTCGGGGTTATCCCCGCGGATGAGGAACACCTGTGAAGCAGGGAAAAACCTCACCCGAGATAGCCGGTGTATTCGAAACATTCTCTTTGGGTGTCAAAGTTACATTGCGTAGGCCTTGACACCGAAACCGAATGTTTCACACCTCCCGCTCACGTTGTAAAAGTGTGAAAAAACACCTAACCCGCCACGAAAGCCAAGCGACTGAGAACGTCACCCATCCACTTGGGTATCGCGCTCAATACTGCTTAACTTCCGTGACCGGCCGAGGTGCGTCTCCGCCACTCCGCCACCGCGTTGGTGAGTGCACAGTTTAATATTTTTCGTAATTTCCCCAGTGCTTCATTCAAATTTATTTCAATTCGTAAACACAGTTAATAGACTAAATTATTTAATAACATTTTTCTAATCATTAATATACATATACTTTTCTTTTATATCGTATTACTTTCTCTCTGTTTAGTACGAGGTACACTTTTCTCGAGGTGTTTATTAATAGGGACATTTACCTTATGTCGTTCAATTCCCAATAGGTTTATGTTGTAAGAATCAAAGTTGGTGCCGCCGGCGGAGTTTCAATGAACGTACGTGCAGAAAAGTTTTAAGAAAATAATCGCGAACAGCGGAGCATCGTCCTTACCGAGGACAATTATTCAAATTAGTATTACACTACGTTTGTATCCAGTGAGCTGATGTTGTAGTTGCCAGTTTTGTTAAAAATTACTCTGTATGACATTAATTACAATGTCCTAAAGTGAAATTGTACGAGTTTGCGTCAAAAATCATTTACGTTTTCTGATGTACGGCAGTGTAAAAGTAGTTTGGTAAGTACTAATAATTTATTATTACACGCTTACTTTTAACCTTAAAATTAATTTGCAAATATATTACTTTATGCAATTCAAGCTACTTACTTACTAAACTTGCTTATTCAACTTTTAATAATTGTACAATATAAGAGAGTTTAAGAAAAAAGAAGAATACTTACAACAATAATTTGTGAAATATTATCTGTTGAAATCGTATTTTACAAATACACACTGATGATAAATATAATAACTACCAAAATGTATAAAACTAAATTCAGATATAAATAAAACTAAACACACGAGAAATAAATGTAGATTCTGTCTAGCAGAATTTCTTCCAACGTTGATGTGCACGTTTCTTTTCGCCGCGCGTTGTTACAACATTTTGTTTTTCTGCCGCACTGTAACTATGTCAATGTTATGCCATCTATCGTATTATTGTGCTAGTTCATATTTTCATTTAACGATTCATTTCATTATAGATCAATAATCGAAAAAATAATTATAAAAATATTTTTAGCTGTTTTCAAACTATTTAAAATCATTATTTTATAATATACGTCATATTGTGCATTAAATATTAAAAAATTGTGCACGATATTCATGCGTTTAGCTAATTAACGAACTCGTTTTAAAGACACTGTGTTAATTAAGACAATAAGTTAAAATAGTACAGGACGATACAAGTGTGCGAAACAGGCGATTCGCGTACGACTCGCATTTGCCGCTCGAGCGAAACGTGGGTGGCAAAAAGACGAGTGCTTGCATCACCTGAGCACACGAACGTCGTATATTATTTTTTAATACGACGTGAGCGAAAAGATATTCTGCAGAAATAAATATATTTAAGTATAATAATAAATCAAAAAAACAGATCGAGTTCAGTAACAAAACAATAGAATATATATTTTATCTCATAATTAGATTCCATTGCAATGGATTACTTCATTACTGAAAAGAAGATTGAGAAAAATATAGAACCTAGTAAGATATTATTTAATTATTATTTTATAATTGTATGATTGCGCTGAAATTATAAGCTCAAGAAAATTATTTCGATCTTCAAAATTTATATGGAATAAATTTGGTTTAAAAATATTTCATGTTGTAGATTATGCAGGTCTTTTTAATCAAGGAAATACGTGTTATTTAAATGCAATTTTACAAACACTATTTATGACACCTGAAGTTAGGAACCTGATATATAGTTGCGAATGCGTTAACAATACGCAAGAAAATAGTGATTTGGTTTTTCAATTGCAAACCCTTTTTTTTTATTTGCAGGTAACATTAAAAGATTATTGTACAAATTAAATAATTATTTAAAGCTTATAAAAGTAATTTAAATAAAACAAGTTTATACCATCTTCCTCTTTGTAGACTGTAAATAAAAATGCTATAAGTACTGTTTTATTCACAAACAGTCTTGAATACGATTCGTCTGATTTAACATTTCAACAAGACGTACAAGAAGTATTCAGTAAACTCTACCATATAATAAAGCAAGAGCTGCAAACTAAATTTCAAACTGAAATTATAAGTAATTTATTTGAAGGTAATCAAATATCACCTATACTTATATTAATAATTTCTTGTATTTAGCTCTAACGCTGAAAATGTATTTCACTTTAAAAATCTAGTATGCAAAATATAACATTTTCTACTTGCCTGAAATGTAACGTGATACTTTTTATTACTGAATGGCAATTTCAAATGTCAGCAAAATTAATTATTTAAAAAAAAAACACTCCTTTTGTAAGATATATTCTTATGTATAATTTGAACATGACACAGTTATTATATTTGTAAACATTTGTATTTAATTTATACAATGAATTTTGATAGTGCCAATATGGAACAGATGTACAAATACATAAGAATGATTATTACAAGATTGCATCAATGATTGCATGTTTGTTATTTTCATCAAATGTTTTGTTATTGTATGTTAAGTTAATAAAGTAAAAATCGTGAATTTACTTTCTAGGGCAAATTAATGGTTACGTAAAGTGCTTGAAATGTAACTGGAAAACATGTAATGCAAGTAATTTTTTAGAAATATCCCTACCGATTAGAAATGATAACAATGCAAATTATAAGAGTATCGTATGTATATATTTCTAATGAAGTAAAATAACACTATACGCAATTTATTTGATTCTCTTTATAGGAAGATGCTCTTGAAGGATTTATTCAAAGTGAAGTTTTGCTTGGAGAAAATAAATACTATTGCAATAATTGTAATGCAAAAACTGTTGCCCTGAAAGGGTTGAAATTCGTAAAATTTCCATATTTTTTAATAATTCATTTAAAACGATTTGAATTTGATTATGATGTAAATCAGAGAATTAAAATCAATGACAAGTAAGTTTATAGTTTTAAATAAGTAAATTTATCTAATTGTCAATAACGGTTCTTTATAGAATTCCATTTTTAATTTACATGCAATGAATTCTTCTGATCTCTGTTTTAACACGTTCTCGTTAAATACTTTATTACATTACAATAAATAGAACATAATTTATAAAATCTAATTTTTGATAACCATCCACATTAAATACAAAAATTATAATCTTAATTGAAAGAAAAAGTAATTATAGTCAGAATCTCTAATAGCAATATCTACTTAATATTTTAACTATGCAAATTGTTTATTACTTACAAGAAATAGTTATAACTCTGAATAGTGAAAATGTTATCTGTGTATAAATTTGTTATCACATCATAATTCAATAAACTTATTTATTAATACTAGAGTAATAAAAATGTATATTATACATGATTTTATCTTTTTCTTCACGTTTAAAGATTTTATTTAATTTTATTTCGTGTTTAAATAATTAAATTATTTATATTTTTAGAGTTTCCTTTCCAGATATCCTAGATTTAACTCCTTATTTGCAGTCCGATATAGAGTGGGAAATAGCAGAAAATGAAGGTACAAAACCCAAATAACATGATAAATATGAATTGTATTCTATTATAAACCAGAGCGGTACTGCGACAGCTGGTCATTATTATGCGTATATAAAAGATTTCAATGAGAATAGATGGCTGTGCTTTAATGATCATAATGTAACACCAGTGAGTATCAAAGTATAGCAGATAAAAGTACCATTAATTAGCTTTCGCAGTAATATATGCAGTAAAGATATTTGTACATTTTAAAACATCATACAATTGCATCTACTGCAAGTAGTTAATGTATAAAATATGATAAAAATTAATTTCAATGTATATTTATAAATTGCTTCAAAGCTATTGGTACATTTACCTTCCATTATTTTATTTTTGTTTTTTCTTATGACGTATAATAAAACAGCAGTATATATATTTTATTAATTTGTTTGGACATTAGCAGTCATTACAAATAGAGTTCTTTGTACATAAAAATATCGGTTAAAAAGGACATATATGAATAATTAAGTGGGCTTTACAAAAATAGATTCAGCAAGGTATACGGAAAATACTTTTAAAACAATTCACCTTGTATATGGACAGCTCTATTATTAAGAGCCTTTTGTATAAAATTACAAGTTCTTCTTAAAAATGTCGAAGACCTAGAGCTGATTAACTCAATGATACCATTCTTAATATTCACAGCATCGCTCTCAATACAACTTAAATTACATTTTTCTAATAATTCCATTCTAATTTGTTCATGAGCCGGACATTCAACTAGGAAATGCATGATACCTCCGGACGCAGGCCTATGATAACAGGAACATAAATCGGAAGATTGAAAATTATGTATAACGTTATCAAACCATATTTTACCAAATTTTTCAGTTATTAGTCTAACTTGTGTGATAAGTCTCATACTGCGTAAATGAATTTTTGAGGAATAAAAGCCTTCGTGTGTATTTCATGCTATTATTTACTTATTATACAATATTATTTATATTATGTTCTTATAGACCGTAAGTTATGCAAATTGCAGAATTATATAAAACTTATAAAAAAAAAATATTTAATGTTATACCAAATCATTTTTAACAATTACAAATCTACGTATCCAACAAAGATATTTATTTATATTTGAAGGTACTGCTATGTATTAATTACAAAGCTTTAATTGAGCCAAAAAGATTAAAATATATTTCATGTCTGACATAGCAGTATATTTTCTACTTATGTTGAAGTAGGTCTTTTTAATTTTCCAAACTAGTTAGATCTTTATGCATACGAGGAACCGATTTTAAAATCTAAATCTGAAAGCCTTAATTATGATTATGCAAGTTTAATTTTCAAAAACTTTATAAATACACATTGCATGTTTGTAAATAAAGCTTATAATTATGCATGGGCATATAATGTTCAATTTGTAATTTTCACCCTCCATTGTTGAATTAGTAAATAGTCGATTGTAAAGGGTCAATAATAAATAAATCCAATTTATTTATGTATGTGCACGTTTCGTCTGCTAGGTTTGCAGACCTCTTCAGGTGCTGAATTTATTGGACAAAATTATAAATATTTATATCAAATTTTACATTACTTGTGAATTAAAAATTAAATTTTACCTTGATAATGAATATAATGTTACAGCCCAAGTGAGCTTCGTCGAATAACATTTGATACGAAATCAACGAGTATTTATACAAAAACAAAGTAGGTGTGTGTTTACAAACTATATACGTCATAGTTTGTGTACATTAGTCTCTTTAAAATATATTCATAACATTTCTGTATTGACGGTTTAAATATTGAGTATCTTCCATTCTGTTAATTGTCGAATTATGATGATTGATATGTAACATTTCCGAAATGAGTCTTTTTTTATAGTAAGATTCTTTATCTATTATTTTTGTGTCTTCCAAGTTAAAATTGTGATTTACGTTATTTAAAATGTGTGCAGTAACAACGGCTTCTGGATTTTTATTGTTCTGATGTTCTTTTATTCGATTTTTTAGGCAGCGTTTTGTTTCTCCAATATAAATAGCCGGGCATTTAATACAAGATAACTTGTAAACTAACACTGTCTCCTCCCATTTTGATGTTTTACCTTTGCCTAATTTATAATAGTATCAAGTTTGTCATTAATTAATGGAATAGTATTAATATTATATTTTTTTAGCATTCGGGAACATTTATTGAAAAACTCTTTATTGTAAGGTAGTGATATGGTACATATTGGGATTTTTTTATCTATTTTAACATTGTTTTTAATTGTAATATTGCGTTTTCTTTTATTTATTGCTGTATTTATAAATTCAATAGGATGATCATTGCTTTTTAGTATTTCTGTAATAATATTTAGATTTTCTTTATGAAACTGTTTTTGTGACAATACTATTGCCCTATCTACTAAATTATAAATAATATTACGTTTCTGTTGTATTGTGTGATTAGAATTAAAATTTAATAACCGGTTAGAATTAGTTGGTTTTCTATACCAATTTGTAATAATACTACTGTTTTCTTTGATTAATGTGAGATCCAGAAAATTTATACAATTATTATTTTCTATTTCATATGTAAATTTGAGGTGTTCATTATAATTGTTAAAGATATTGAGAACTGTGTTTATATGACTTTTTTCCACGCATAAAATTGTGTCGTCTACATATCTATAATAAAAAATTGGTTTGCAATTGTGTTTACTTTTTAATTCTTTTAAACAGTGGGTCTCAAGATCATCCATTACTAAATCCGCAAATAATGGTGGTATAGGCGATCCCATTGGAGATCCGAATATTTGTTTGTAAATGACATTATTGAAACTAAAATAAACATTATTAAATAAAAATTCTATATTTTTGCGGATATTATGGAAGGAGATTTTACATTTATTATTTGAATATGAATAATGCGTTTATCTAAACTATTGAGAACCTCATGACTTGGGATGTTTGTAAACAAAGAACTAACGTCTAATGATATCAAAACATAACAGGTTGGTATATATATATATTTTCAAGCTTTTCTTTTAAATCAAAACTATTATTTATGTGCGATTTTGGAACTGGTATTGCTTGTTTTAGATCGTTATAAATTATTTTTGCTAAATAGTGTGTGGAACTGTTCATTCCCTAGCGGAAATAATCATACGCTTATAATGTTTATAAATACTTTATAAAAGTTATTAGCTTTTATTAGATTTTCATAACACTTTATAAAGTGCGGATTTTGGACTCTATAGTAATAGTTTAAAAATTTTGCTAATGTTTATAAGATTTTATTAGTTATTTTTAAATTTTCGTAAATATTTCTAAGCTTTATTAGGTTTTATTAGATTTTTGTATTTCGAAAATATCGTGAAAAACGACAAAATGACACTAATAGTAACTGTTGCATTTTCCTGTATTTAACTGTTTTTAGCTGTTTCTAAGTGATGTATGCAAAAAAACAGAAGCTATTAATAAAAGATTGCTATTGGTAAATATTCATAAAAATTCTAAATACTCATTTACTGTATATAATAATTTTAAAAAGTTATTAGTAGTTATTAGCTTTTTTAAGCTCGCACATTTCTTTTGCTTTTGAGAAAAACCTAAAAGCTAATAAAATCTAGCAAAAGCTAAGAAGAGCTAATAAAAGTTATAAATTCTTACTAACTATTAACAGAGTCCAAAATCTGCATATTATAAATTGATTATAAAATTTATTAGTTTTTCTTAGCTCTTTCTGGAAAAATAAATTTCCGCCTGGGTTGTCGAAATTATTGGTCTGAGTGGAAAATTATCTTTGTGTATTTTTGGTAAACCATATGCTTTCGCTAATGTTGTATTAGTTTGAGTTAATTCAGTTTTATGGTATTCTTTTTTTAAAAATTTATTATCATTAAGGTCTTTTAATATAGAATAAACATCTGACTGTAGTTTTTTTTAACGGATTCTTTTTATCATCATATATGTATTATTGTCTAATAATAAGGTATTCACTTTTTCTATATATTCGATTTTATTTAAACATACTGTTAAGTTGCCTTTGTCAGCATGTGTAAAAAATATGTTAGGATTTTCTTTTAAGAAAGATTTAGTTTCACTCAGATTGTTTTTAAATTCTCGTTCATATTATGTTATGTGTGGAGACTTTTTTCTTACCGATTTTATGTTATTTACAATGATATCCCTAATTTCATTTTTAGTTTCTGTATTAGTTTCAATTTTATCTAAGGAAAATTCAACATTTTTAATCGTTCTTAGAATATCATAATTAGTAAATTTTGAAATGCAATTAAATTTTGAACCGAGAGATGCTACCTTTATTACATTTTCAGGAATTGTACTAGATGTTAAGTTTTTTATCCATTGGTTTTTATTTAATAATGTTTATTTTAGTTTCAATAATGTCATTTACAAACAAATATTCGGATCTCCAATGGCATCGCCTATATCACCATTATTTGCGGATTTAGTAATGGATGATCTTGAGACCCTCTGTTTAAAAGAATTAAAAAGTAAACACAATTGCAAACCAATTTTATTATAGATATGTAGACGACACAATTTTATGCGTGGAAAAAAGTCATATAAACACAGTTCTCAATATCTTTAACAATTATAATGAACACCTCAAATTTACATATGAAATAGAAAATAATAATTGTATAAATTTTCTGGATCTCACATTAATCAAAGAAAACAATAGTATTATTACAAATTGGTATAGGAAACCAACTAATTCTAACCGGTTATTAAATTTTAATTCTAATCACACAATACAACAGAAACGTAATATTATTTATAATTTAGTAGATAGGGCAATGATATTGTCACAAAAACAGTTTCATAAAGAAAATCTAAATATTATTACAGAAATACTAAAAAGCAATGATTATCCTATTGAATTTATAAATACAGCAATAAATAAAAGAAAACGCAATATTACAATTAAAAACAATGTTAAAATAGATAAAAAAATCCCAATATGTACCATATCACTACCTTACAATAAAGAGTTTTTCAATAAATGTTCCCGAATGCTAAAAATATATAATATTAATACTATTCCATTAATTAATGACAAACTTGATACTATTATAAAATTAGGCAAAGGTAAAACATCAAAATGGGAGGAGACAGTGTTAGTTTACAAGTTATCTTGTATTAAATGCCCGGCTATTTATATTGGAGAAACAAAACGCTGCCTAAAAAATCGAATAAAAGAACATTAGAATAATAAAAATCCAGAAACCGTTGTTACTGCACATGTTTTAAATAACGTAAATCACAATTTTAACTGGGAAGATACAAAAATAATAGATAAAGAATCTTGCTATAAAAAAAGACTCATTTCGGAAATGTTACATATCAATCATCATAATTCGACAATTAACAGAATGGAAGATACTCAACATTTAAACCGTCAATATAGAAATGTTATGAATATATTTTAAAGAGACTAATGTACACAAACTATGACGTATATAGTTTGTAAACACACACCTACTTTATTTTTGTATAAATACTCGTTGATTTCGTATCAAATGTTATTCGACGAAGCTCACTTGGGCTGTAACATTCATTATCAAGGTAAAATTTAATTTTTAATTCACAAGTAATGTAAAATTTGCAATAAATATTAATAATTTTGTCCAATAAATTCAGCACCTAAAGATGTCTGCAAACCTAGCAGACGAAACGTTATGCACATACATAAATAAATTGGATTTATTTATTATTGACCCTTTACAATCGACTATTTACTACTTTAATAATGTTTGATTGTTTACTTTTTTTGCTAAAGAATTTCTCTTTTCTACTCTTAAGACAATTTCTTAATTTTCACTTTTTATTTTCGATATACTTAAAAATAAAGTTGGTTACTAGAACACTGGAGAATATATATTGTGAGGCAAACCTCACTTAATTATTAAGGAAAGAAGTAAATGTAAAATAGTAAAGTGATGGAGAGAAGTAAGTGTGAGAGAGATGAATAGAGAAAAGTGACAGGTGAAGGTTAGGACTGCGGTAGTAGTATATACCGGCCCGGGCCAC